>SSNP01000032.1:3791922-3805739 GCA_006937955.1 Pachypanchax playfairii | reverse complement strand
TTTTCCTCATTTTGTCTCTCATAGTTGAGGTATACCTATGATGAAAATTACAGGCCTCTCTGATCTTTTTAAGTGGGAGAACTTACACAATTGGTGGCTGACTAAATACTTTTTTGCCCCACTGTACACACATACAGTAGTTTAGGATGTGATTTTAAGACCAAAAAACAGTTAAATATACTACTAAACAGCTAAATGTGTTTAAGGTTAAAATACAATGACCTGAAATGATTTTAAAATGTTAATTTTAGTTCTATTAGCATTTTTTATAATGTTTACATCACTGCAGGAAAGTTACTCAGTGTTTATCTTTGATGTTTGTTACCTGCTAAAGCTGATCGACATCCAGCACATTATGTCCTGCTGCATGGTGTTCAGTAAGTTTTTGGGATGTTTTAATTATTTTTTTGTTGCTAAATTTTCTAAATAGTCACATTTGGCAAAGAAGAAAAGGGAAGAAGAAGGATTGAAGCGATGAGATGGATCATCCTCAGAGGTGACTGGTTGTCCATCAAGGTGCTAATTACATCAACACAGCTGGTGTTGTGGTAAATATTGATTCCTTCCAAATGTTCTCGTCTGGTTTTGGCTCACTTACTGAAGTTAACTAAGTGTAATATTTGAAATGTATTCAGCTACATGTTTGTTATATGCAGTGGGTTTTATGATACTATACAAAACAGCATGACGGGATACGTTAAATGAAATAATCTCTTAAATGCCTGAACGTGACTTTTAACTGAAGTAACTTTAAGCTAAACTGTTTAGGTTGTGGAGCTGCACGGTGGTAGAGTGGGTAGCGCTGCGGCCTTGCAGAGAGAAGGTCCTGGATTTGAAACACGGTGGGTTTTCTTCCAGCTTCCTCCCACAGACCAAAAATATGCATGAGGTTATTTGGCAGCTCTAAAATTGTCCCTATGTTTGAGTGAGTGTTTGTTTGTCTATATGTGACCTTGTGATGGACTGGTGACGTGACCAGGTGTGACCCCGCCTCTCACCCAGTGACTGCTGGAGATAGATACCAGCTCCCCACAACCCTGAACAGGACATGTGGGCACAGATAATGACTGACTGACTGTTTTGGTACGTGAACATTGAGGGCTTCACAGAGTTGTCTCATTTTTCAGAAACCAACAAACCACATTAAAGAAAATATCAATGACTGATGTATCTGATCAACACAGAAGGATGTTTTGATGTGGGGTTACGTGTTACCTGCTAGCATCCTCGTCTTCCTCACTGTCAACAAATGAGCTGGACTCCAGCTCGCTGCTCATTACTGAGGCGCTGTCGTAGCCCATGGCTGAGTCTCTGGCAGTGCGCTCTGATTTGGAGTGACCGTTGATGCGAGGAACTGCAGGGGAGAAAGAGAGGAGCGGGTGAGTCAGACGGGAGGCTTTGAGGGGTTGGATCAGAAAGAGAAGGAAAAACGTGTGCCGGGGGGGGTATGTGAGAAGAACAGGACTGCAGTTGGGGCAACAGATAACAGACAGATGTGACACTGGAAACCTCAGAGTGTAACTTCCATCAGACACTGCAGCTGAGTGACTCTGTACAAACTGACATAAAAAAGTAGTTCCTCATGTATGAAACATCCAGACAGGAAGCGAACACCCTGCACGTCTCCATACGTACACTCCCGTTGAGGTGGTGCTGTCTCAGGGTAACAGCGGATTTGCTGAAAAGGTCTCACAAGGCGAAAAGGGCGTGGCCGCCAACGTATTCGCCCCGAGCAAGCAAAACATTCCAGCAACGCAGGGGATTCCATCGCTGGCTCCGCCCACGCTGCGCTATTGTGAGAGCTGAGCTACGACACACAAGCACTCAATCAGCGGAGGGGCTTGACATCCATGGTCAGGATTCACACAGACATATTTCCTCCCACACTCTGAAGCCACTAGCCAGGAAAAACAAAAACAGAAAGAGCAAGTGTGCAGGTTCACCGAGCCAGACTGAAAATCTGTGTCTTTGTACTGCGCTCCGTCTGCGCCAGCCACTCTCTAAAAGCCAGTCTAAGCCTCAGACAGCTTCAGCCCACCAGCTGGCTGCTCGCAGCCCGCACAGCTTATCTATAATAAAGACAGAGAATCAGTATAAAACACTACAGACTGGCAAGTAGTTAAAAAATGTTAGGCCACTTTTTGACTAAATATGGAAAACTCTGAATCACAATTTTTGAAAATTTAACTGGTTTCAAATTTGGTTAAATAAAATCCATAAATATGGAACTTATTTGAAGCATCTTGGCTAAATTATTATTAAATTCTGATGGAAAGAAAAACAACAACGTGTAAACACCTTAAAAACAAGTTCTCAAGTCAAAAAAAAAACAAAAAAAAAAACTCCTTCAAAACAAGAACTTTTTAAACTAGTAATGACAAAGAAATCTACAATAAAGCAACAACTAAATCAAATGTTACATGATATTTAAACAACAAATTCCATCACTCAACCGGACACGACATGTTCTCACCACAGCCGACCGTTTGCCTTCATCCCGAAGTGACAACCTCGAGCTAAGAGTGAGGAGAAAGTATTACCTTCTCTCTTCCTCCCTCCCATGTCACGCAACTGTACAGTAGGATGACATGCTAATCTGCTCCTGACCAATCAGACGATGAGAATCACTACACAGAAAGATAATATAGGATTCTATAACGACGTTGTGCTGACTTCCTCTACCTCAGCTTCAAAACATCAGCATGGAAATAAAAGTCTTGAAGGTTTTATGAAGAATAGCAAATAATTAAAGATCACTCTGATAACAGAGCTGATAGAAGATCAGCTGTTTTTCTACTTTAATACTTTAATACAAGCATAAGTGCTGTGGCTTAGCTGTGTCTTCTTTGACCTAAATCCTAACAGCACTGAACAAAATTAGATGTCATGTAACAGCTTTTTTCCCTTTTCTGTTGGACCAGCATCCTTTCTGCTACCATGTAAAAGTCAAGAGCACCCGGAGGATCCGGAACGTCCTTTTTTTTTTATCATGATTCAACGCTGCCTTCTGGGTCAAACACCTGCTCATCCTCCATAAAATCTTCCAACTTGCTGCATTATCGGTCTTTAAACGCAGCAGAGAACATGAGACGTGCACTTTGTGTCATGGCTGTACAACAACGGGCGTTCTCACACAGAGGAGGAATCACCTGCAGCGTGTGTATAAGGTGTCAGGGAAATTCCTGCTGCTGCTGCAGGCTGTGAAGCAGGCGGGGCAACACGCCTTCTTCTTCTTCATATGTTTTCACATCCAGGCCAAATTCAATTACATTTCACCAGGCCTTGCTCCACAGATTTATTAGCCACAGAGCTGGTGGGCCTTGGTGAGGTGGTGGTGGGGGGGAGGGGGGTTAGCTCCCCTGGTGGTTTCACTTAATTAGCTCGAACAAACTAGCAGGCAACAGGGATGTGGGGGACGTGTATTATGGGGTCCTCAGTTTACCGAGGAGGTCAGGAAGCTCTGATTATAGAGCGGCTGGTTTAAGATACTCACGCTCAAAAAAAACAAAACAACAGCTGGTGGATTCGCCACGAGCAGCGGCGACAATATATCGTTCTCCAAGCGGCGATCACCATCGTAAGAGGCAGCAGAGAGTATTATATTTGAAATCATTAGATATGAGCGTGCAGTTAGAGCCCTTCCTACAACCTGACGCTGAGCTCTGTGGGACTAATTGCACTACATAAATTAATTAGTATTTGGTTGATGAGCCTGGAGTGCAGGATGCAACCAGACAGGCTGGCTGTGCAGAGCGGATAGGAGGAGCAGGGACGAGAGGAGAGAGAGAGAACCGCTAACAAGAGGGCAAACAATACAATCTGTGTACAAAGAAAATCCTATTTTACCCAAATATTGGTGTCAGTTAAGGTGCTACAATGTTTTTATTCCTGGTAGACTGAAACATTTCTAGTTCAATAAGAGCTGCAACCGACTTCCTCTGACGTTTTATCAGTGGTCGCTGACAGGATGTAATCATCTTTAGAGTGAAGAAGGAAAACACCCTCCATCCATAAACCTGAGCCACACACACACACACACACACACTCACAAGTGTGTTTTGTTATCCATATGGGGACCGTCCATTGACTTCCATTGATTTTAGTAACTAGATTTATACCTAACCCAAACCCTTTTCCTAACCTTAACCATTACTGATCTATAACTAACCCTAAGACTAACTAAAACTCTATTCACACCATACCTATAAACCTAACCCCTAACCCTAAAAAGGGGAGTCCCCCGTATGGGGCCCAGGCTTCGGTCCCCACAAGAACCCTCGGACCCCAGAAAGATAGGTAATATCTCAAAACGGGTCCTCAGTAGGGTAGAAAAACAAGAACACACACACACACACACACACACACAGGGAAGGGGATTATTATGCAAGAAAGTAAACTACAGAAACTTTTGACTGACTGAACGTCTTCACTTCTTATTTTCTTCCCTCTGAGAATTCTTCAGATATGTTAGAGTTCAACATGAACCACTCGATCCTGACGAGGCCTCGTTTCCATACATGTCTGCTGTTTTTTTTCTTCTTCCATAAGATGAGTATAACTTAAACATAGACGTACTGAAATGTAATAACATCCAAATGACTAGATAATTGGATTTTTTTGGACTCCATCTGTTCCTGGCTGATAATACTCACGCTCAGTTTCTCGAGCTCTCCTGCGAGCGCGCTCTCTTTCTCGCTCTCTGCGGTGGCTCAGAAGAGACTCCGTCCCCGTCTCCGTGTCCAGGCCGTCGCGGCTGCTCACTGCATTGGCGCTGCAACAAACACACACACACACACACAGTGGAAAACTTCAGTCAGATTTTTAACGATGTACCCAACACAGTCTGTCTCTGTCACACAAAGTGTTACAGACTAATTCTCCAGCCAGCTGACTCTCCTGAACAGTTTCCAGCGACAGTATCCTTCTTGTCTGTCGCAATATCTGTTTCCCTGTCATTCAGCCTTGGGGAGATATGCAGCTCGTATCATGACTCTGTTTCAAATTCAGTCCCTCTGGCCAAAATAGCAGTTACATTGTTCTGCAGTATGTGATGTGTTTTTCACTAAGTGTCATTAACGACCAGATACCCTGAGAGGGAGCCGTTCTGGACAATGGCGGCATTAATGAGACCTATTGAAAGTCCAGATGGTGCCTGGAGCGTGATTGGGCGAGAGACGAAGAGGGGAGAGTGACAGATCGCATACAAAGTGAGAAGTGCTAGATCAGGTGTGGGCTAAGCAATAAGCCGGTCTGTTTATGTGACATCATCCGGTGTGGGGGGGGGGTAGCCTGCAGATTGTTATTCTGTCAGAAAGCTGGAAACGTGCTGGCCCCAGGCAGCGGGGTTAAGGGACTTACACCGCCACCGGGCTGGTAGGAAACCTGAAGCTGGTGAGAACTCAACCCCGTCAGTCTGTCACACACGTAAACAAAAACGCAACACGTACCTAATAACCATATGATCACAAACAAATTCTGGCTCTCGCACACAAACAGGTTGATGCTTGTACGGTGAACATGTGGACCGGAATCATCGGACCTTTTTAAAAACCCGACTCCCTCCAACCTCGCTGGTACTGTGTGGATAATCCATGCAAATGAAATATTCCAGAGCAGACAGGATGCTGTGTCTGCTCTGTTCACTCAGCAGGAGAAAATGCTCAATGGGGCTTCCTTACACGCTTCTGCTACACCAGACTAATGGATCCACCTGGGCATGACTTCACTGACACGGTGTACATGTGTGTATGCAAATACGACTCGCCACGCGATCGAAGTTCAAACTAACCGGACAGAGAAAAGCAGCGGTGACTGAAAGGCTGTCAGCGCCGATCTGGTAGGAGATTATTTAAGAAACAGAGCTGCAGCTGGGAACAAATGTCACCCCCCACCCACCCAGCCACACACCCACCCCCCCAACTGCTGCCAATGGTCGCTCCCACCCTCTTGGGAAATCGAGATGCACGATTTAATCCGGATTACCAGGGAGAAGGACATCAGTTGTGTGTCCATTCTCAGCCCAAAACACCTATTCTTCAAACAGCCATTCATGCGGACAAACACAAGAAATGCATGAATAAAGCACAAAGAGAAAATGAAGGGTAATAATATTCCAGAGACTTTGTGAGAGAGGTATAAGGTGGAAGACTGGATTCATCTGAGTGAGAGGGGAGGTTCACGACTGGGAATACACACGACGAGAGAAAGGCCCGTCGACTCAAAGGGAGAAAGAGAAAGGAGAGTATGAAGGGGGGGGGGGTGGAGTGAAATGAGACGTTGGAAGAGCAAACTTGCGTTAAAGCCTTTTGTCCACAAGGTGGCAGTAGTGAAATCTGGCTGGGAACAATAAAATCATCAGGAAGGCTGACAGCCAAACAGCAGGGAGCGGTCTATAGAGGGCAAGCGAGAGCCGAGATGTCAAACCCTGGATAAAGACCTACACTCAGACATGACAGCTTGCATGTTCTCAATATAGAGCTTCAGTCATATTGCTCTCATGCTGCAATGGTAACAGCCTCTCCTGCCCTTCTTGCTATATTTAGCGGGGGACTTCTCTCTGGCAAGTGCAGGGATATTTTATAATCTGTCTGTTTTAAGTCTGAACTGAACGAGCTGCAGTGAAGCTGTGAAGGAAAACTCTGTTTCTGACCTCTGAGGCACCGACGTGTTTTTTGGGTCCGGTGTGTCTTTATTACGCCGCTATGGATGAATGCTCTGAGTGACTGAACACAATGGGCCTCGTTGAGTGCAAGTATTCGCCTGAAGATGTTTATGCTGCAAAGGCTATTTCAAGAATCAGCAGCGCTGACGGCGTGCGCATCGTGTTTACATAGATGGGTGGACTAATGCCTGGCTTCATGGGCGTGTGGGTGGGAGGGGAACAGACAAACAAGTGGAAGAAATTCTCACACATATACACGGTCCAACATTAAAGCTCCTGCACGCACTCCATGATATACATTCACACCTATCAGCCTACACTTCACACATGATGGAGACTCTCTCTGCAGAACTAGCCACAGTTTAATTAGCACAACAACAAAAGCTCAGCAGGCCGTGAGCTAGAGAACATCTGCTGACATGCCTGCGTGTTAGCGTGCATGTATGACAAGAAGCAAACAGCCTGCTTACTGAAAGGAGGGGGGTCGTGAGTCTCCGATGCCCCCTGTTCTCTCGAGGGGAGGGGGTAGCTCCGGGTGGCTCTCCGTGCATTGGGACCCTCCATCGGAGTGCGTGCTCTCTGCCAGGACCAACTGAGAGGAAGTGTAAAAAAATGTACAAAATAAGTATTTATTCATGATTAATCCTTAAGAAAGACACACAAAAAACTATCACAGATTTTGTACTTTATGAGTAAAAGTACACAAAGAAATGACTTTAAAATGACACCTGTATCTAAGCGTATACAAGCCTGCTGGAAGCCAAACAAACGGGAACGACATAGAAGCTTGAAAACACTCGTCCATACAAAGAATGATGCACAATGACTCGTCCTTTCATCTCAGCCAGGATAATGACAATTCAAACAGACACAATCATATAGATATTCTGTGATATTCTAATGCAGCTTTCAGACTCGCAGGCGTGATGCTAAATGTCTGCAGGAAGAAAGAAGCCTGTTTTATGCTCCCTTTAAAGAATGCTAATAATCACCATTATCTCCTATTTAAGTCGTGTTGCACTATTTAAGTCCCTGTGGTTCCTGATTCCTACAACATGTTTAGTAAAAGCAGTTTTTAAGAATCCACAGATGTGTTTTGGGCTCTTGATTCTCGATTCCACATTTTATTTGATTCTTTATTTGTGAAAATGTGACAAGGATTTGTTTTTATTTTGTAATATAATTTAGATGGAAATAAAAGATTTCCTGATGATGATGATGTGTGGGTTGATCAGCTCTGTGATGGACTGACAATCTGGATGTGGGATAAAGTTCTAGTCAGTACCGACACTCATGTTACAGTCATCTGTGTTTAATTGTTTTCCTGCTCTGACACACCTGATTCAATCCCCATCGGATTCAAATCCACCGCGCTGGAGCAGAAAAACAAATAAAACATGCAGGATGGTGGCCCTCGAGGACCAGGATCGGACACCGATGCTCTAGAGTAACAGCTGTTTATACATGAATTTTAATTTGATTTGTCTTATTTATATTTGTAAAACAGCTCAAGCACCCACACAACATGCTGCAGTTTATTTTTAGCAAATTTTGGAAGGATTTCCTTTGAAATGGGCTCTTAAATAAAACAAATATCAGCACAAAACTGTAAAACAGAACTGCAAAGCATTCGATAAGACACACGACCGCCGGACAAAACAGAATCCAACCAAAGAATAAAACATCAAAAAGCAAAACACTCTTCTTTTGAAAAAAAGAAAAAATCCAAGCTGTAATTAGTCTTAAATCCTGAGGATAGTCCCAGTTTTATTTGAATTAATACAGACTTTTGATTTCTCCAAGTTTAGTTTAATTTTCATCTTTCGTACATTTACAACTGAATTATTTTTAACAATGAATAATAAATTACCCAGAATTTAATGTTCACTTTTAAAAATAAGTGAAGAAAATCTGCCTGTTAAAATGAGAATAACTGGAACCGTCAGGATTAAGTTGTTACAGAAAAGATGGAAAACTGCCATTTCAAACAGACTGTGGCTGATCTGACCCAGCAGATGCTGGATACACCAGACATATTTTAAACAGGTCATATAAATGTAATTATTAAGCATTTTACTTGTTACTGTCACACACTTGTATTTTTTTCTAAATAAAACACCCTGCAGAATAATGTATTAAAAGAATATGTATATATTATATTTTTGAAGAGATTGTTATTTTTTCGCCCTGTCAGATGATCCACAGACTGGTACCTGTCTTTGGCCTAGTGGCCAATGTTAAGTACGCAAACGCGTGTTGCAACTTTTCATCTGGTGCGCATTTTATATTTTGACAGTGTGTGCGGACCTGCGGACCACTTATGTGCACCCCTGGTCATAAACAAACAAAGACTCTAATATTCAAGAGAGCAACAGGGTGAGCTGTCAATCATAGGAGCCTCGCTGGAAAATTAACAGAAGCTCTTATTGTGAAAGGGAGACCTGCTTTACAGTTCAGTAAAGATTCTTCAAGTATACTTTATTAAGCCCCTTTAATAATCCTATTAATAATTAATAATCCATAATAATTTATGAATTATAGATTAATCAATGTTTTACAGTGAGATCACAAGTTGTTGTGTTTACTCCTACAGTCAGTGAACGTTACACTGATTACCTGTTATTGAGTCTGACAGTCTCTAACGAGAGCACAGCCAACACTGTGTGCTTAACGTTGACCTTTGACCTCGAGTAGAGGGGAGCTCCGTCAGTGAGCACTAAAATAAAACCCTATAAAACAGACTGAAAGCGATCAAGCAGATTAAATCCACCGTCTGCCAAACTAAATGAAATGTCTTCGCTCTTTAGATCAATATTTAAAGGTCGAGCGTTAACTTGGTTTATTTGTCCTGTTCGACAAACCAGTGAAGAAGATGTAAATCCTCCTTCTAACTCAAGCCGATTGGTTTCGTTTTACATCGTTTGTTGCTCCCACAGGAGGACTTAAGTGCTGTTTGCAGCTCACAACAACAAAACAGTGTAATTCAGTAGAAGAGTAGATTAAGGTGACTGTGGCGAGGGCAGTAAACGCACCAGTGCTTAATGTTAATATCTAATGGAAGCACTAACATCTTTACAGCTGAACGGTGAGATCAAGCTTTTAGAACGTGTTCACAGCGCTCCACGTGAATGATCTATCAGCTCTCTGCGTCCAGCTGAGCCTGAAGCAGAGAGGGAGGAGAGATAGTGCACCATCTATCTCACTCACCCAGGACACCACCCTCCCGTTGAAGCATGGCAGCTTGGCGTTGTCGTCGGAAATCTCTTCTTTGACGACCCTGTGGAGCAGAGAGACGGAAAGAGTCAGTCCAGCAGACCGGGACACAAACACGCAACACGTGATAAACCCTCTGCATCACTGGCACACACAAAGCAACAGTCACACTTTGAAAGTCACATTATCGACACGGCTTTCTGCCAACTTTACGACCTTGAAAGATGGGGCGGGGGGGGGGTTGAGCTCAAAGAGCTGAAGCAACGCTTCTCCAAGTGTGAGTCTGTGATGTGCGGACATCAAGCCTGTCAACCAACTTACGCTTATGTGCACAACAAGGTTACATGGAGCTGTCTGACAAGAAAAATAAAGAACCGGTTCCCCAAAATGGAGCGCTGACATGAATAATTCTGGGTCTTACTGTGGATCGATGTGTCTGTGTGAATGTTTTATGAGTATTTGTAGGTAGAAGGCCTCAGAGCTGCAGCAGCAGGGTGTCAAGGAGCCGGTCTGTGTATTAATAGAGTCATCCAGTGTGAAAGCTTCTCTCGGTGTGTTCGCTTTCAGCTGTAAATTCTCCACAAAAATACCTCACAGTTACCCTTCGACCTGCTGGGACACAGATCAGCTGCAAAACCGTCACGGCGTCACCCCACCTGCTGGGTCATCGTTAGGATCTAACTCGCAGGAACGATAGAGATGAGCAGGTAAACACCTGGTTTCATGCCACAAGTGTTTTTTTTTCTGAAACTCTGTGGAGATCTCACATTAGCTTCTTAGCTTTGAGAGAAGTTTAGAAAACTTAGCAGCAGGAAATCCTAAGAAGATTTCATACAGGGGTGTCTTTGGCAGCGACTTTATAGCTTCCTTATTTTTCACACTCCTTGTTTGCCAGAAGTTCACAGCAACTGAAATGATTAGCCAAGCTAGTTTTGTGCTGTGTCTGTGTGTGTTGTGGGAGCTGTATTGCTGGGAGTGGTGGGCAGAGATAACACAGCCTTGTGGCTGGAACCGACGACCGCAGAGTCTGCCGCTGTGGCATGTTCCACCTCAGGGAGGAAAAGGGAGGGAGCCGAGAGCCGAATCTGCCGGCTGCTTGTTAGGTCGGAAGTGATCGCATCCTCTCTCTCTCTCTCTCTCGAGCTGCACGGCCAGCTGTAAGGTGACTTGTGAGGATGTGGGAGTGGTCTGTACAAATAACAGCTCGTCTTCCTAAATGTTAGTCAGGAATAAGACACACTGTTCTGCTCAAACAGACGACAAACACGGCTGTTTTTCTAACATTAACCATTCATAATACACCAGATAACACTGTTGCACCTCTAAACTTTTACTAGATGGTTTCTAAAAAAAAGAAATGCACTAATGAACAAACCATGTTTGGGATGCTGCCAGAGATCTGGCTTCTTAATGCTGACAGCTTAGATCGGTCCTAACTGATTTCACAGGATACTGAGATTTACCCTGATGAACGCAGAATATTCTGCTGCTGAGGATATTTGCATCGCTGAGGGAGATTAGACATGTTTATTTATACTTTAAAAGACAGAGACAGGCTGGAGAACAGAATCCAGGGGCGGGAGGAGCAGCCAAAACGTCTGAGGTCACTGGTGGACTCATGCTTATGATAATATAAACAAAGGAAGCAAAATATTTGTAGCAAAATTGGGCCAAATCAACAAATACGACTCAGTCTGTACCTAATTAATCTGCTTAGTGAAGGTTAAGCATATCAATAGACTGTAATAACATAATGCTTGCTGTACATAGTAATATATTAACTGTGTTAAACCTGGAAATTCTGCAGTTTTAGCTACTTTTTCTATTGTAAAGTCAATTTATGACAACTGCTTTACAATCATTACCACAGAGGAGAGCTGCTGTTGATGCTGCACGACACCGAAGTGCAGCGCAGCTTTCAAACCTGTCACAATCCTCAGGTACGGAGACAGAGGAGTGCATTTGTGTAAAAAAGCTGCAAAACTGTGTCCTCTGCGTACAGAGAGTCAGCATCACTTTCTAAGCAGAAGACCCCCCATCCCCCCAAAACCTCCCCCTGTTTTGTGAGTGTTTCTTTCAGTCTTTTAGCTCGGCTGCTTCCTTTAGCGCCACGGCGCGTCTGTGACTTGAATTCTAGTGAGGTCTGAAACCCACTCGCCACCAGAGGCGCTGACAAAACACCATATCATCACCTTGAAGTTCCTGAAAAAGCCAAGTGGGTTGTTTCACAACAAACCGAGCCCAATTAGGTTCTGCCGTCTGAATACTGATGAACACATGAATATTACTGAGAGCTGGAAAAAAAAAATCAACAGCTTAAGTGGAAAATGCGAGAATATTCATTGTTTAATTTCTCTTTCTCTTGTTGTGGGGATGCAAATGCAACGGCTCGTGCTGCAATATATTCCGTCCCGTTCCACGGGGACGTGAAAAGGCACGTTCGCTGCTGTAAGCTCGGGCGTTCGGGGTGTAAATCGTTTATCAAATTCGTGTGGCCACAGCTTTAAGAGCTGATACGACCAGCGTGATCGCAGTTCAGAAATCCTTTAAGAAAATGCTCCCCCCCTCCCTCACTGCACACCAGGGGGTCTACTACAGAAGACCAAGCACTGACTGCTCATTTACATTTCAAACACTGACTATAACTGCGAGGGATTTGATGTTTTTCCTTTCTGCTCTGCAGCCTTATTCCTCGGTTGCTAATTCTCCTGCAGCCGTTCAGTCTGTCTGGATGCAGAAGAGCCACGACGGTTACCACAAAGTACCGCCGTCCTCTTTGCCTTTTAACTGGCTCTGCTTCCATACTGTGCCAGTGCCATACGGCACCCACAGCGCCTGAATATTCACCCTTAACTCAAAGGCAGAAATGCAGCTACAATGCTTTTATGATGTGAGAGATTTTTTTTTTTGTTGAAAGTGCCGTCACCCTCTCTGTGTGCTTTGAAATGCTTTTGTTGATGCACACACAGGAACGGCTGGTGTATGTAGCAACCTGGAGTCATGTCTCCATGTGGAGAGAGCAAATACGCTTTGTTTGTTTCCATAATCTGCTTGTCGATCACCTGAGGCCCCGTTGAGAAGCCTGGGCTGCAGTGAAGGACAGGCAGGAAGCCAACCAGGCCTAGACCACAACCAGGAAGAGCCAGTTTCCCTCACAAGGTCAGACCGCAGTGGAAACGTTCAGTGCCGAGGACTCTGCAGGTTCGTCAATTTCCTCATGTCTTGCCTGTGATTACACAGCTACTATATATTCATGTACGAGGGCCCACGCAAGACCGCTTCAACTGGAACGAGAACACCGACACAAATGTGTCATCCTCGGCAGAGGCCTGACACTCGCTGGCCACGAGAACTGGAGACTTGGTGTGACTCCTGAAAATCAGGACAGATATTTTTTTAAAGGAGAGGCAGAAAGAGGAAAAATATATGGAAATATTTCTATTATTTGCATCAAAGCAGCATCCAGTGGAGGTTGGGAGGCTCCTGTCAATTCCTGGTTTAAATGTTACCAGAAAACACAGTTTTATTTTGGTTTACTTAAACATATTTAGCATTATGCTAAAAGACACAAATATGATTGTGCTAATTAAAACGTCATTAGGTTCCCTGATCGCAGTCACTGTGGAAATCAAAACATTTTATCCACAAAACATGAAGGTTTGACAACTCTGACATGATGAGAAAAAAAAATGATGAATCATTACCACTGGTGTCACTTTGACACCTGCTCAGGATTCACCTGCTTTACATGGCTGATACACAAACAATCAAACAAAATGACACGCTGTGATCAGACTGTAGGGTGGAAAAAAATCTCCTGAAACCTGAGAACTTCAGAATCATGGGGAAATGTGGAGACCTAAAGGAGACGCAGGGGTTTGGGTGTGTGTGTGTGTGTGTGTGTGTGTGTGTGTGTGTGTGTGTGTGTGTGTGTGTGTGTGTG
>SSNP01000032.1:3685459-3791554 GCA_006937955.1 Pachypanchax playfairii | reverse complement strand
TGTGTGTGTGTGTGTGTGTGTGTGTGTGTGTGTGTGTGTGTGTGTGTGATCCGCGCAGAGCTGCGTCATTAGGGCTCTAACCAGACCTGGTTTCACTTCAAACACTCATGTGCCTCCTCAACTGCGCACACAAGGAAGCCTGGAATAATGAACAGGTGCCAGGAGCGTGAAAACACACACACACACACACACACACACACACACACACACGGGCTACTATAGTTTGCACGCAGGTAATAACGTTGCAGTCCCTTAAACAGCAAATACGTCACATACATTTTATAATAATAATAATAATAATAATAATAATAATAATAATAATATTCACCGACACTCACCCGAAATCCTGGTCCATGGATTTAAAGAAGAATTTGTAGCTGTTGACCGGCCGATTGTTGAGGACATTTTTAAAATCCGCTAAGGTGACTTTCTCCGGGGAGACGGACAGTTTGACCAGATACGGAGTTTCCTCCTCGTCTATGTGATAAATGATTTTAGTCTCCGCCATGAGAGTGCGGGGAGGACAATCATTGACACAGACAGGAAAGGAAGCGCAATAAGCAGGCCTGCAGTCAGTCAGACAGTCCGTGTGTTACCAGCTACCGGGAGAACAACACAACAACAGCATTCCCTAATACTTCAACCTGAACGCACCACGACGGGACGCGCGGCTCCGTGCGTCCGTGAAACACGCTGAGAATCTGGACATTATCGCGTCCTGAGCGGCTGTAGCTCCGCTGTGAGTCGCTACGGTGGCTCTGTCGGCACTAAAACAGGAAGGGACAGTCCACATCCTTGCGATATGGAGTTGGGAATATTGCTATTTTTCTAATTGGTTGGAGAGTGCTGTCATCTAGTGGCGTGTTGGAGCTGCACATCGTTTATTACACAACACCGTGTTCCACACACGGAACAAAGAAGGACATGTTGGGCTTTTCTTTCGGATTCTCTCGGGAATAAATTAATAAACATATTTTATGTTAACCGAGACATTAAAATACTGTCTGCAGCGTTTAATTACATGCCACATAAACACAATTAATTACACACATTGTATTCAAATTCAATCAATTCTTCCTTCACGCTTTTTAATTTAAATAAAGCTCATCCATCAAATGTATGAGTAGAGGAAATCTTTATTAGAGGAGTTCAAGGTTCAAGTGACAGAATTTACTCCAGAAAAACACATACAATTATACTTATTCACAACAAATGTGTTTTATAAACCAGGTTGTAATTACAGAGTCCAGTGATGGACAATTCTTATATGTGAATATTTTATGGATTTTTTTTTTATTTTTACCTGGTCTGTTATTAATGTGCACGTGTGTTTCAAGCAAATGAATGTGGTTTGGAGAAGACTCACTGGGTAGTATATTTTTGCTTTGTTTTTTGTTTTTTTTAAATCAATTTTGTATTTTTATTTACTTGGATCTATATCTCAAATTGTCTCTTATTTAGGTTTTGCTTGAATTTAGAGTTGTGTTGATTTGTGGATTTTGTGCTTTATTTATTTATTTGCTTTTAGTGCACTCAGTTCTAATTTTCCTAAATGAGCGTCATAAACAAAACAGGTTTTATTTAATAACAATAAGAAATCTGATCCCAGACACTCTGAAAGTGTTTACTCATTCTGAATTCAACTTTGAAATGTAAAAAAAAAATACTGTTTGCAAATTACAGTGCAGCAGAAATGGGGAGAAAAAGCATCAAAGCCCTACAATTAGAAAGAATTTAGCAACCTGGTAGCATGTGCAATATATTAAGAACATGTTCAAATAAACTGAATGCATTTAACCACAACGACAACAAAGGAATTAATGGATTATATCAAAGTTTAAACAATAAAAAAAATGAATGCAAAAACTATTGATCAAAAATATCTAATCATATGCTGATGATTAAAAAAATGCAGGTTATACAAATAAAACAAAACGCCTTTCAGAGAAAAGCTTGATGTGTTCGGTCTGCAGCAGAGGGAGTAATTCCCCTTGTCCTCTCCTGGATTTCCTGTTTGTTTTTTTATTTTTTTTTATTCTCTTTTTTTCTCTTCATGGTCTTTAACTCATACAGTTTCTGCCCTGGACCTGCCAGCAGCTTCTCAGAAATGTCCAACTCACTTCCACATCTTCCCATCTAATTCTGAAATAGAAGGAATAATTAATTAATGTGTCTGTAATCGTGATTCCGTCAGCTGTAGAGAAAATTCAGGAATATCTCACCCCGATTACAGTCTTTGGTCAGGTCTCTCTCTTTAAGTAGGTTGTTTTTGTAATCTGTGGAAATAAACATGAATGTTATTATGTAGGAGAACATGAAACAGAACATTTTTGTTGACAAAAACCATGTGTTTCCTGGAGTGTGTGTGTATTTACTCCACCTGAATTCAAAGGCTCTTGATTACAGGGCTTCGGCTCCGTGCACTCTAATACTATTTCACCTCCGCTGGTCACATTTCCCCTGTTAATGAATCAAAGTTCTTATTACCACTCACACAAATAATAAATCTATATATTCTAAATAATGTAATGTCCTACCGAATAGATCCAGCCTGCTCATACTCCAGCCCTAAAACAGACAGAGTTCCTTCTTTTAAACTGATAGAGAAGGTCCCAGTACAAGAGGAGAACACACCCTCAGAAACGTGCACAGTTACCTCTCTTTTTACGTCGCCTCGTCAACACGATGACGACGACAACGATGAATGCCAGCAGGAAGAAGGTTGCCAAGAAGTAGCCCAGATGTTGCTCAAAATAACCTCGATGTTCAGGGAGGAAGACGTTTACAACTCTGGCCTTCTCCTCATTTAGTGAAACTTCTTCACTCTCTGAAGCAGAATACAAGCAAAATCCAACCAACATCATTAATAAGTAATTATGGATAACAAAAAACACGTCAATATTTCCTAAGAAAACCCTCAGGTAATTACTGTGTCGTTGGGGAATTCTGCTCATATTTTAACTATTTATATCTGCAAACAAGATCAAACTGAAATCAGGTTCTTTAAAAGTCAATATTTCTGTTTCCCCTTGAGGCTTTCGCTCTTTTTCTCTTTGTCTCAACAAGCCGGAGTCAGAAGGAGAGAGAGCAGAGAGTTAAATGTCAGAGAGCTGCTCGGCTGTAATGACTTCCAGACCTGATGTCATCCAGCTGTTATTTTTTTTTTCCCTCCAAAGAAAAAAAAAAACAGACTGACCAGAAAAAGAGAAGAAGTGCGAGAAAACAGAGGCAATTTCTGTAATGTGGTCAGCCTGCATGTCTGGATTAGTTTTCCATTCAGAGCTGTCGCAAACACACAGAAGTCGAGTTTCTGGAAAAATAAAGCTGAACGCAGCCTCGTGGAGACTTTGTCTGACAATTATTAAAAAATACAAACACAGAAGATAAAAGATGTAAAACTGGAACATTATGATGAGACACAAAAAGGGACAATAACACAACTATTTTTGTTCCAGTAAAATCAAAACTAAATGATTAAACAAACAGTTTTTTATATGCTGCTGTGGAGGTTTTACTTGTGAGTCTGTCAGCAGCTACTTTGGACATTAGAAAGCAACACAAATGGATTACTGATGAGGAAAGCACTTGTCATGCTTTACCACCCAGCCCATCAAAAAAAAAAAAAACAACAACCTTAAAGTGACTCAATCATGCACCCCCTCCTGGGAAAACTAATTATCAACTGTCACTGAATGACATATCTAATATGCATTAAAATGGAGACACGTCTGAGGTGAGTGTAATTGACCAGAAGAAAGCTACAGCCCCGCCAGAGTAGCAGCCCATTACCATCATCATGACAGATCGGACGTGTGTGTGTGTGTGTGTGTTAAAGGTTATTTCGTATGTTTTACTCAGAGAACAGCCATTTGTATCTGATTTTCCCCAGCGGGTCCCTCATCATTAGCAAGTCAATGAGTGACAGGAAAGCATCTTTGTTCTCAGAGTCAGAAATTTCAGTTGACAGCTTAAAGAATATTTTCTTCTTCACCATTAAAATAAAATGTTCTGGTATTTCAGATAAATAAGGGAAACTGGGAGCATAAAAAAAAGCTTTTTGGTTTTAATCTGAGATCAGTGATGCGTGAGCTGAATATCTCGATTCAATTTATTCAAAGAATTGGCCGCCGTGGGTCCACGTGGGCATTTCTCCTTAGTGTAATTTACAGCGTGTCAAACAGACTTCTTATAAAAGGGAGGGCAATCTATAGTCTAACACATAACTCCATCCCCTTCACTAGCTTTGCTCTTTCATGTAACAGCTGGCCCAGATGTTAAACAGATGTATCAGACTTCCTTTGAGTGCTGGTAAACATGCCTCTGCCAGAGGCTGATACACATCAGCAGAAAAGCAGAGCAGATTCTAGCAAAGAAAAAACAAAACACCACTCTGAGATACCCCGTCAGTCTAGACACTTGGTTGGGATTTTTCAGGAAAATTAGGACAAGTGGTGGAAGAAAAAACAAGATATGACCACAAACTCCTAAAATTTACAAGAGATTTGGAGCCTGTTTTTCTGCTCGGTGCAGTTAAAACATGTGCAACCAAAACAAAAAGAGCTGTAAATGTGAAACAGTCGGTGAGGAAAATTAGACCACTTCCATTGCAACCATGCAATTTAAAGCTAGTTACCGTAATAAACATATCGAGCTCCAAATAGACGACAACAGAAAATTCCCACTTTTTTGAATTAGCAGTCAACAACTAACAGCAAGGTTTTTCCCTCCTTCTTTCCCCGTCTTTTTTCTTTTTTTACACAACCGACCTCGACATTCCTCCTCCTCCTCCCTCTTCAGCTCAAACACAAAAACAGACAGGATGAGGAGAAAAACTGGCAAGAAGAGGAACTGATTTAACTGACCAACTATGCCCATAAATACAACCAAAAACCCAAAGCAATCCACTCCCAGAGAGCACAACTCTCCTAAAAAGCACAATAGTACCTTCTAGAAACACACTTCTAGTGATGGTTGAACTGCTTATAAGAACCCTGAGATGCTTACTTGGCTCCAGCTCATCATTAAGGAAGGTTCTGGGGGTTGTAATGGGTTTGACTGGAAGTGGAGGACCCACAGTGAGTCTGAAGATGTGCCTCTCATGCAGACCACAGTAATGATGGTGCAGGTGGCATGAATACAAGCCTTTATCAACAGGCTTCAAGTCAGAGATGAAAAGCGAGAAGTCCCCGAGTCTGAAAGCATCTTCTGCCATGCTCATCTTCCTCTCAGCAAACAGGGACCCGAAATCTCTTCGTTCTCCAGATGCATACAGGTCTACCAGCCGGTCGGCCTTGTCAGGACGCACCCCAGGCGGCTGGAAGTCCCAATGAGCCACCTGCTGCTGGTCCTCCTGGAGACCGTCTCTCCACAGGGGTCGCCGGTTCACACAAGGCAACACAACGGAGCTCCCCAGCAAAACCACAAACACCGTCTTCTCCCCATCCCAGTAACGCTTCTCCTTCCGAGCTGAAAAACAGGTTCACATGTAAGAAATTATATCATCGGTTTCATGAGTCCCAACTTTAACAAAAACATGTTTGACTTGGTGGTCTCACCTGACTTAGTGATATTGAGCTGGATCTGAATGGACTGGTGGATCTGACAGTAGTGATGGTGTAAGTTACATGTATAAACCCCCTTGTCAGTTGCAACCACATCTGAAAAGATATTGAAACATGACTCAGAGAGGAACTAGGACTGGTTCATGGCTGTTAACTGTACTACAGGAAATGAAGGAGTCTCACTGTTTATAACAAGAGAGAAATTTCCATCACTGAAGGCGGAGTCTGAGATGAAGATTCGTCCCTTGTTGAAGCCGTTGTACACCCTCTGACGGCCTCCAGGTGACATATCCAGGACTCTTTCTACAGGATATTCTGGACTGCTGCGGTCCAAGTCCCAGTGCACCACCCTCTGACGGTCCTTCAGTCTGTCCTGGGTCCAGACCACATGGGGCCTGCGGCAGGGCAGGACAGCATCAGAGCCTGCAGGGAGAGTGATGTTCTTGGCCTCCACCACGACTCCAAGCCCACTGCTGCTGCTCTGACCCCAAACTGACACAACAAAGGAACATATACATAAATGGAATTCACCAGAGGAAGTGAATGTATTATATATTCATCTTTTATTAAAGTGGTGCAAAAATAAATAAGAAAGTTTTACCTCCTGGCAGGAAAAGCATCGCAAGAACTGCAAAAAAGACCAAAATATGAATGATTAACTTTGATGTCTTTATTAAAAAGTGTCTGGTGTTTCTGCATCAATGAGATTTTTCTTGTTCAGATAGAAGCTTCTTCACGCATTAATTCCTGCAGAACGCAGCGCCTCAAGATATAGATCCGTCTTGACCAAACAGTGAAAAAAATCCTGGTTTGGAGCAGATGTGGGTTCAGCAAGAGGACAATTTAAAGAAAAAAAGATAGAGAGGAACATTCCCAGAGGAAAACAACAAGGGATAAATAAACCAGAGGAAAACAATATATTCTGGAAAGTTTTGCTGTTTGTGTTTTCCTGTTCTGGAGATTTTCCTTCTGCACACAAGCTATTTCTAATCATTTTTCCCACAGTGCAATTTCACCGTGTGTTTACTGAAAGGCCAGCGGAGATGCACGCTGCCAAAGAATACAGAGCCTCTATTCATCCTGGCTGCTGATGGCTTGTTGCAAGGCCATGATCCAGGAGGAACGAAGAAGCAGGCTCTTATTCTGCTCGCTTCAGTCACTCAGCCTGGTCTCAAACGTCCAGGAACTCCATCAAACACCTGTGTGTTTTCACTGGACCGGCAATGGAAACAGTGTTAGGACTTTTGTTTTGCAAAAACAAATGTGTTGAAGGACGTTTATAAAAGAGCAATTTCTTCTGAGCGTCTACAGATTTTTAAACGTCAGGATGAAACAAGACTGCTTGACAATATTTTGAATAAGTAGAGGGATAAAAACTATAAAATGGCATCAGTCAAAAGATGGAGGCACAGGCCGGACTGACGCGACCACGTTGCTGTTAACTGTTCAGTTCTGCCTCATTTTAAAGCCTCACCTCGAGGGCAGGGATTTATTTTACTTCAACTCTGCTCGAGGATGTTAAAATCTTTAAAGTATTCAGATGTATCACAATTAAATCCTTCAATTAAGAGTTTTAAAAGTAATTAAAACGTTCGTATAATCACATTAACCATTTACATGCAGCCGTGATTTGTTGTTTAAGTATTTTTATTTATCTTAGAGTACAAAAAACACAAATTAAAACTTTTTTTTTTTTGCATTTTTTAAACAATATTTTATATATCTACTCAGACAACATGTGTTTGGATGGCATAACAATAACAGTCTCACCTTTGTTGTATCGATATTGTCCGATTCATTAACTCTGAAAACACATTAGCAATTTGATTTACAGTCAAATTAATTATTATTAGTTCAGTAGTTATTCAGCGCTGGTGGTTTTCTTCTGGATTGAGCTCCAAATTTTTTAATGGAACATCAAATTCCACAGTGTCTCGACTTTCTTTTGATGTTTGTTGCATCATTTGTTCTTATGATAATAAAAAAATCCAAACGTTCCGAATTTTTTGTCATTTCTGGATCAATGTATCTGGAATTATGTACCGATCCAGATCAGTCCTTCTAGTGGAAATTCACCCTGTATATTTTTTAACAAGCATCTGGATCATTTATTATGAAGTTACATGCAGATATGTTAAAAACAGCTCTACCTCACAATGCTGAACAATCCTTAAATCCTGGATCCAGACGGTGAAAACTTCATCAAAATCCATCCAGAACTATTTAAATGATCTTCCTAACAGACAGACAAACGCTGACGATTTGACTACTTGATTATTAAACCACCGAAAAGTTGTTTTGTTTTTCATAAATGCATCTGTATTATCAGTCTAAACATTTCCAGTTTTTTGACTAACAAAAACTTTTATTTTTGATACTTTTGGCACATTTTCTTCTCAAAAGTTGGTCATTTAAAAATCTGGCTGTATAAAGTTTCAGGTGTTACATTTCATTACTGCTGAAAATGAGAATTAATGCTTATTTTAGTTTAGTTACTGTTTCTTTTCTTTAGACTTTCTGTATGAGTTTGTCTTTAATAGACATTAATAGATGTAGCCATGTGATACATATGGTACATCCTGCAGTGAGCCTGTAAAGGGACACCTCATGCTTTTATATCAGGATACTTTCCTGCAGATGGTAAATGAGTGTCCCAGTCACTGTAATTGTCTCTTAATGGACACACACAAGCTGTAATTCATCACACTTAAGACTGAACAATATGCTATTGAATTAATAGTGATAATAACAGGTGATTTAGCAAATCACTATTGTCCTTCCAAGCCAACAAATTCCATTGTGGAATCGTGTGCAAAGAAAAAGGTGTGTGTGATTGAAAAGCCCTTAGTCAGCAGAATCTATGATTTGTGGATTTTACAGGTGTGTGACGTTTATTCTCTGTATGGTCACAAGCTCAAACATGTCAGAAAGGAAATCTTTAGCTGCAGAATCAAATGTCTCGACTGTCCTGTTCAAATTTCCTTTTAAAATATTAATATAAAATATTGACTTAATTGTTGCTATAAATATGTATATTTCTTATAACTGTTCTGTAAGTCATCTCATGAATATTTCAAGTTGTGAAACCTTTGTGTGTGTGTGTGTGTGTGTGTGTGTTTGTATTTCTGACCTGCTGAGGACCAGTTTCCAGACATTTACTATCTTTCTGGGGTCCGAGGGTTCTTGTGGGGACCGAAGCCTGGTCCCCATGAGGGGGACTCTCCTTTTTAGGGTTAGGGGGTAGGTTTATAGGTATGGTGTGAATAGAGTTTTAGTTAGTCTTAGGGTTAGTTATAGATCAGTAATGGTTAAGGTTAGGAAAAGGGTTTGGGTTAGGTATAAATCTAGTTACTAAAATCAATGGAAGTCAATGGACGGTCCCCATAAGGATACCAAAACACACTTGTGTGTGTGTGTGTGTGTGTGTGTGTGTGTGTGTGTGTGTGTGTGTGTGTGTGTGTGTGTGTGTGTGTGTGTAAAGTAACAGCCCACCCGGTTTTTCCACAATATAAACAACATATCTTATTATGATCCCTGTCATTTACTGCCTGGACAGAGTAGCTGCACGCTCGTGTGTTTGTTCTACTCAAAACAGTCATTTGAATCTTTTTCATACCCTGTTGTTTGTGGCTGATCATTAAAACAGACCCGACCATCATAAACATTGTATGAGTGGGACCCCCCCCTCCTCCTCCTTGTCCTCCTCCACGTTGTCCGGACTCAAAAAGACACACTAGTGGTAAAACACTCATTACCGACACGTATAATGACTGGCTGCTGGATTGTGCTGACTCCTTCACTCAGACCGCAGCTAACTGGAAACACATTGGGCTGAAGCCATAAAAAAAATCCCACATTCAGATTTCTGTAAACGGAATCAACAGGCTGGAGCCGGTCCTGCAGCCTGACTCACCGCTGAAACCTGAAGTTCATAGACCTGAAAACTGATTGTTTTTAGAACTTATCTGAGAAGTTGCTGAACAGTAAATTCATCAGTCTTGAGTGATGGTACTTATACATAAAATCCCCAAATTGATTGTTTCTGAATGTAGATTCAAATCTAAGACACAAGAATAACAGTAGAGTTTCTTTAACTTTTCAGCATCTTGGTATCCAAATTTAACCAGTTTAGGGATCAAGACATAAAAACTTATAGGAAGAATTTCTGCTGAAAACACTTAACAGTGTTTATGAATCCGCTGACCCAAATATCCCCAAATTTATTCTCACATGGACCAGATAGATAGATAGATAGATAGATAGATAGATAGATAGATAGATAGATAGATAGATAGATAGATAGATAGATAGATAGATAGATAGATAGATAGATAGATAGATAGATAGATAGATAGATAGATAGATAGAACTTACTCTGCAGGACTGTCATCTTCTTCTTCTTGCTGCAGATGTTTGAGAGCGTCAGAGTTGGTGTTTCCATCAAAACATGAAGAAGTTTAGCGAGCAGGAGTTGAACTCTGTTGTGTTCCTGCAGTCTGGAGTCTCCACAAACTCCTCCTCCATCAGTCCATGAAATTTAATACCGCTGCCATAGTTTTTGGTGCTGCTGCTCTCTCCATAAACATGTGTGCTCACTTTTAAAACATGCAGTGCTAAAATGCCAACATGGCATGTTCATAAAAACGTACAAACAATCCAGACTTAAAGGTAAAAAGAAACTCCACCAACACAGAATCAAACAGTTTTTTCAGTGACAGGAAACTACTTGACTAGAAAGCATCGATGAGTCGTGTTCTGTTTATTTACACTCCGATGCTGCTTTACACAAGAACAAGTTTACTATGCAGGAGGTTTGAAGACCCTCTGTGGAGTGTGAAAAACCAAGCTAAAGGTTTTCAGATTAATCTCCCAAAAAAAAAAAAAAGAAATTTTGAGCATGATTTTACTTTTTTTCTATTTAATGTGGTATTTTTATTGTACTTGAGTTCATCTGTAATGCTTTGAAACATTTATTTTATGTTTCACACCTTATGCAACACTTTGATGTGCTGCATCATAAACTTTTGACTTAAAAAGTTATGGAAACTAGCACATTGGTGTCGTGTTTGTCTCATCTGATTAATAGTAATGTGTGTCATAAATAAGAATGATGTCATGATGGTTAAGTATCCTGCCCTCCTCGTCACCAGGTGTCCACTCACACCTGCCTGCAGCCTCTGGATCCTGCAGCTGGCAGGACTTTCTTGAACACTTTGGCGTTTGTGTTTTGGTGGTGATGAAGTTTATTTTTATAGCAAACAGTTCATCTAATCACTCGCAAGATTCTGAGTATATACGAAACTTACCATCTGAAAAATGAGTCAGCAAACTTTGTTTCTGTATGATTTGGGTCATTCTCATAAACTTTAGACACTAATTTACAACAACTGGACTGATTTCAATATTTTAGGTAGCTTCAACTTTTATTTTGCAAAAAGTTTCTATTAAACAGATTAATATGAATAAACTTCACATTGTTTAAAGCCCTGCATCACCATTCAGTCCCCCTTTTTGTAAGACTTTGTGCTGCACTGCCATCTGCAGGACGAAAAGCAAACTTGCATCAATTGTGAAGTTTTTAAAGAATTAAAACATTTTCTAAACCTGGCAGAAAGATCTTTATTAGATTATGTACACACTAAAATTAACTGTACACAGAGAACTCGATCTGTTCATTAAAACAAACTGAGCTGAGACAGATGTTAAAGTAGAATAGCAGCTGTCCGTGTTGCGAGGTGTGCAAGGTCAAATGGAGCAGGACGCAACATAAACAGCATGGTTTTACTTCCTGTTCATTTCTGTCTGTTTCCATGCTGTTTGATAAAGATCTTAGGTGTAGTCCATCCCTCTGGAGCTTTCTTCAGACCAGCTCGCTTCAAAATCCTCCTAAGATCCTCCTCAAATTTTTTCTGTAACGAACACACACAGTTGATAAATCTGCAAATCTTCAGTCATTTTAAAGAAAAAGTAGATTATAATTAAAGCTAATTGTTTAACATAAGATGCTCCTATTCTCCTCACCTGCTTCTTCCTCCCCCTGCTCTCCATCACGCTCCTCCTCAAGAACTTTGTGCGCTTCTGCAGCTTCTTGTATTTGTGTCGGTTCATCTTCCGCCGTCGGATCTCCAGAACGTTTTTGCATCTCANTTGGAGTTGCCGAGCCCTCCCCGTCCTCCAGAACCGGTACAGAGACGGGCGGCAGCACCTTCTCCTCCAGCAGCTCCACGTCCTCCTGCGGCTGAGCGGACTCCAGCAGGGGAGGAAGGGAGTAGCGCAGAGACAGCCAGCTCTCCAGCGGACTCACTGACAGCTTCCGAGGAACGAGAGCCTCGTCCAGTTCTGGTTCAAGTTGGACCCATCGTGGAGGAGGGGTGTTGTCTGCTGCTGTCGCGTATTTCCTGAGTTTCTGTTGTAGCGAGGAGAAGTAAACAGGACTGACTGGTTGAAGGCGCCCAGTTAAAACTCCTCCATGGCCTTGAAGTGCACCTGAGAATAAAGGAAAGGATTTAGATACTCACGTTTATTCTAGACATCAGTAACGTATAAAATCTATGTGTGAGTGGGACTTTAAAATGACCCACCCTAGTATGGACACCATGTCAGGAGATTCTTCCAGAGATTTTCAATATACCTTTCAAATAACTGAAGTTACTCCATGTTTCCACTGTTCTTCCCAGCTGGCAGCTCAACAATACTTAAGAAAAATGCTTTAACCTTCATGGATTTTGTAATAATAATCCTAACAGAAATATATTGACTTTCATCTCAGACTCGGAAAAAAACCCTGTTGATTCTATAAATGGATCAACTGAAAATGTCTAATGTTGTTTCTCTTGATCAAGCTGAATTTAGATCTAACTGAGACTGTTTCACTGTTCAGCCTTTGTTTTCACATCACATTTTTCAAGATGTCATCACATCCAACTCCTATAGAAGTATGCTGCTAAAATATCATCACATATTGTTTAAATTAGAAAATAAATACATAAGTTGAGTCAAACTGGGATATTTAATGGAGTCATTCCAATTTTAAAAATACTTACAAGTTGCTCTGCCTAACAAACTGAGCCGTGGTCCAACCTTTAAGGCAAACATCGTCACTGATCAGCTAAATAAAGTCATCAGGAGCTGGTTGGCAGATCGGCGGTCCTGGAAGGAAAATCCTGTCAGTCATAAGCTCTTACAAATAAAAAAACTGTTAGTAATAAATTATTTCATTGTAACGTTTCAAAAAAGTCTGATTCCAGTTTTGTTTGAAGGAAAAGTCTTATTTCTGAGAATGAAAGAAATATTTAAAAAGTGAAAAGGGGAAAAAAAACATTTTAAATACTCAACTGAGAAAACTAATAAATAAGCAATTCGGAGATTTTACAGCCACCAGAATTGAAATTTTGAGATTAAACACTTAACTCTGAGAGGATTATTTGTGATTTAAAATACATTTCTGATTCCATCATATGAAGAACAGCCGCCGATAAACTTTAACTACAAATTCCAAATCAAGTTTCCAAATTTCTAAAGTGAAGCGCAAATCTAAAATATCCAAAATGACACCAAAATCTCTTTAACAGCGACAAAAAATGAAACAACAAAAACCACCTGATCAAATGTGGCACAAAACAAAACCACTGAAAAGAAAATAAACGATGAACATCAACAAGTGAAGTACAAACACTTTCTGTCATGTGACTTTATTTTATTTTATTTATAGGTTGTTTTTTTATCAGTATATCTATCAGTAAGTGGCGCTAGTTTCCTGTAGTGTTTGTCAAGAGGCTTTTTCTAGTGTAAAATCTTCTTTTTATCTCATAGTAACTTAGGATTTATTTATTTTTATTTATTAAAACAGGACAACGAATATGAGAACAGGTCAAAAGTTAGTTTGATTGTCTATATGAATTACACTCAGAATTAGAATTAAAGAGACGTACCCTTGCGTTTACAAATTAAGTCAGAATAAAACTCATAATCGTTTTTTGGTTCATGAATTAGTTTTTCATTTGCTTTTGCGGTTAGCTTCAATCTGCTGCTGCTAACCGGGGAAGGACGTGAAAATCGCCAAATTTTAAAAATATTAAAAGTCGTGAACAGTTGTAATTTTCACTGGAGAAAATACAAATAAACATAATTTATCTGAAGGAAAAAGTGTGATACGTTACCTAGATTCACCGCGATCGGGGTTTTTCTGTCAATGTGACTTCAGAAGCTAACGTCCGGTTTGTGCGTCACATTTATAACGTCTTCTGTTTCTTTTCCAGAACAAAGGTTCCGGGGCAGCAGACAGACGAGTAAAAATGCAAAGTAAATTTTCATCTGCATCAGATGTTAATAATTCATTAATGCTCCACTATAAAAGTGAAAAAGACACTGTGACTACACTGTGATTGCTTAAATTTGGCGTTTTGATGTTTGAATCCGAATATTGACCAAACAGTCACGTGTTTGGAAGAAACTCACCAAACCAGAACAGATAATAAACATTTAAATTATCACCTAAATTACTTTCAGTGCTTTTAACTGCCAACAGTCTCTGCCACTGTTCACTGTTGCATAAACCCTTGCCCTCCCTTCTTGTAGTGTTTTAATTATTTTATCACTCATGGGCCAACATGCTAAAACTTACTACACAGCTTTAACAAAGCAAATACAGTATATACATGTCCCTCAAAAGAAAATTAACCCTGACTAATGTGCTGAGTAGCTTCTTATTCTTTAAATAACATTCTCATATTGGAGGACAATGTCAGAATTTATCAGGCTCAAACTATTTTTTCTATATTTACATGTGAGTCCAACATTCAGGAGTCCAAACTCCGACCCAACTGAGAAGATTTCAAACAATGAAATGACTTTAATGTCATCAAGACAAGATCTTGTTGAAATGCTTTATGTAACACTAATTCCATCCATCTCCACTCTGTTACAGTGGGCTGCTGTATTATGAGTTTCCAAAAACCAAAGTGTGGAAAAATGTTGTATATAATAAAAATTTAAAGGCACGTAAACAAAATGCATATTTTGTCTGGGAAAGTATAAAACTGAAATAAAAAAACCCACGTTTTTTAAAGCTATAGTGCGTAACTTTTACATGTCCGTGAATGTCCGTGAATGTCCGTTTCAGCCAAGCCACTATTAGAGGAGATGACACAATGCAGATTAAGCCGATCGGCTCCTCAAACATCTCATGGTATTTTTCAATATACATCATTTTTACTTTGCGTGTCGACCGGCGACATTCCCGCGCTGGCGCGCATGAAATTACGTCTTTTACATCACAACAAGAAGGGAGGGGGAGGACGAGCGGAGAGTCTCGTAGCAGGAGATCATTCACTAACCTGTCAGTTACAAATTAGCAGGCACCTTGTCTCCCATTTGTAATAAGCTATTTGCGTTTCTGCGGAAAATAAATAAAAAATACAATAATTACCTCTTCCGAAGAGTCCATCTTCTTTCAACAGCTGTCCTTATTCAAACAGGATAAAAATGTTGTGGAATCGCGAATCACAGCGGCAGAGGGATAGCGGTTGGGGGAAGGGGGGTGGGGTGGGGACAGGTGGGCGTATGTCATATGGAAGCGCCAGCTTCATTGTTGTAATAACGCAAAATTCCGCTAGGGGGCGACAGAAGTTACGCACTATAGCTTTAATAGTAAAATCTTCTTACAACTATATTTGTCCCATTTGTGTTGATGAGCATGTGCGTACTTTAAACAATTGTGTTTTATTTCTCAAGAAAACACGTCTTGTTTCTTCTTAGCAGCACCAGCCAGTGAACAGCCCATTATTATTATTAGGTTGCTCTAGTTTCACTCTGGTCGGCCTCCACATTAAATAATTTATTCATGGGATTTTCTCCTTCTAGGTTTTACACGATGATGGTAAATGGGACACCCGCTGTGTGAGAATTTCATACTGTGTCACATTTAGGATGTTATATTAAACACACACAAAGACAAGAGGGGGTATATGCAGGAGAATGTAAACCTCTGTGGGCATTTATTTACAATAAAAACAAGCAAAAACAAAACATTCATTGTAAATCCTGATGACTATAAAGTATTTGCTTCACTTACACCATCATCGTGTGACATAAGGCAACTGAAATGATCGACGGGACGTGCTGTGAGATGTTCCCTTTTACAGAACAGTCTGAAAATGTTTAAAAATAATTCTACAAAACTTATTTAAAAAAAAATTAAAATGAAAAAGGTACAATGATTAAAATAACAGTAAACTGTTAAACTGGCAGTAATTTCAAGATGTTTCTCCGTCCAATCTAAAATCAACTGGTTTTACATTATACACTATGTACTTCTACTACATATGTATTTACAAAATCAGTAGTTGTTTCTGGAGTTATTTAGCCACCTTTAAAAGCAAATAAATATACATTTTGATCATATTTGCATTGCAAAGTTACAGCACTGAACAGAATCTGGTCCCTGAAACATACAGGTCTTACAGATAGAATTATAAATTACATCAAAGCAACATTTACAAGCAGATTGACAAATGCTGAGTGTAGAGTTTGACATACATCTGCCTCGAGTGTCACTTCACCAGGAACCAAATCAATAAATAAAAACACAAGTTAAAGAGCAAGATGGAGAAAAAAAACATGTCAAAACATAAAAATATTGTTCTCCAGTCCAACAAACACGACAGACGAAGAACAGTTAAATCAGTCAGTGTGAATAAATGTACATGTGAACTGAACAGACGGGATAGAGAACAGCTATAACAACATTTTCGTTATACTGTTCTCTGAAAATGACAGACCGACTGTTCTCTCTTCAATTTTTTTGAAAATCTTTGTTTCATACTGTCCCATTTACAGTGACAAAAGATGCTCATTTAAAGAAAAATATATATTTCTATAAAATTAAAGCCAAAAACTTGAAACCTTCTGGGCATTCTTTGTTTATTTAAGATACACTGTATATTTTCTGGAACTTCTTGTGATCAACAATCCATATTACACCTATTGTAACAAGACACATGAGCAGGAGTTAAAGGTGTAATGAATCAAAATAAGCGCCCCCTGGTGGCTGGTTCCAATATGTGACAGATAAATAAACTATTTTCAGCAGGTGTTGACTTCTTTTAATTTATCTAGCAGCTGTATTATCCAAATTTAACTTAATTAATAGGTTATTTGCTGCTTAAATAATTTGCAGCTAAGTGTCTACTGCCCAGACTCTGATGGCGTATAACATTAGCTTCCTTTTTTTTTTTACAGTGTCAGTGATGTGACACACCTGAAAGCTAAGTTTATGGAGAAAAGATTAGCATAAAAGAAAAATGTTATAATGGTTTAGCATTAGTGTTCTTTTAAAATCAATAATCATAGAACAGCATTTATTCTTAGAACAATGCTTATCTTTGACATCAAATAGTGTATGTATTAAATATTTAGCTTAATTTAGTCAAATCCTTCCAGTCGTTACCTTCATGTAGCGCACTGACAGCGTCTGTTTCTCATAACCAGCACACCATAATTTCAGCAGCTAAACCAAAAGGATGTTTCTCAACACTAACAAACATTTACATTTTGTCGATCATATACGGACTTTAAAAACTACAGTCAAGTAGAAATTGTACAACTAGGCATCATATGTGTGAGCAAGCAAAGAAAAGTACGGAGAGGGAGATTTTTGGGAAGAGCTGGCCCCATTGTGCATCAGTCACCCTCTCTGTCCTGCAGGTTTCTGGATATGCGTCGTCCCTGAGCAGCCGTCTGGCTCCATCGGATCTTCTGATGTTCCTCGTTCATCATCATCATCATCCGTCTCTTCACAGCTCATGTCAAATGCATGTTTGTCGTCTCTCAGACGGAGTGTGACTTTGGGATTGCTTTTGGAATAAAACAGACGCCCAGTTAAAACCTTAATACTGCAATAATAAATGCTCACAAGCAGCTTTTGTTTGTTCTTGTGTTTTAATCTAATCTAATCCTAATCTCACTGACTAAGACCACAAGTAGATGAAAAAGAGAAAGTCTAACCTGAAGATGTAGAATCAGGAAAAAAAGTCATCATGGTAAAGCTAACAGTTCTGCACAAAGAAGGTAAAAAATTGAAAGAAGACATGAGACAATAGGAACAGCAGGAAGAAAGTAACACAGCAGTCCGAGGAAGTAACACAAAGACTCAAACATTTCTACAACATTACAGATAATTTGAACTAAACTTATACACAGGGGTGCACATAAGTGGTCCGCAGGTCCGCACACACTGTCAAAATATAAAATGCGCACCAGATGAAAAGTTGCAACACGCGTTTGCGTACTTAACATTGGTTTGGCTGAGCTGCATGAATTTTTAGGTTAATCAGAGGCGGGTTCATTGTCAAATAAATGAAGAATCCCGTTGACTTCTTTTGTTTGACTGATATGTTTCTCAGCCAGAGCGCCGAAGTTCCAGCTGATCAGCTGATGCTGCGTCTCTGTGTATCAGTTTGTCAGTAGCTGCGTTTACATGCGCCAAATTTCCCCGATCTGATTNAAATCTTGGTTGATCGGAATTCCCAAATCCCTGTTTACATGGACACTAACTGAAATGATCTGATCATGCCATGAGTACACATGCACCAAGCACTCAATCAGGTTAAATGAGTTGAGCATGCGCACAGCGAGTTGTCTTTCCGGGGGAAGAAAAAAAAGTAAACAAACTCCGTCCTTTCTGTGTGTCTTTCCCGCCCCATCGTGAGCTCGAGCTGACTCACGTTATCCCCAATATGGACCTTCTGCAGGTGATTACCTTTATGTTTGGGTTTTTACTGGTCGCATTAACCAAGCTAGAGGCAGAATACATATTGCTACTGCTCCTCCGCCACAGGAGAGGAGAGCAGGATGACAGGATGACTGCACCAGCAGACCACTTCTGTTTACCTCCCGCCATGTTTTCTACTTGAGTCTGCGAAAGCAGAAAGACGTCACGCTGAAGTTGTACGCATGCGCAGTGGGCTTTTTTCACCCCTTCATTCCGAATAGGTGTATACATGCACGTCTATCCGAATGAAGATCGGACAAAACCACCTCTCTCGATCGGAAGTAAATTTCATTCTGATCAGGCTGCATCGGATCAAAACAATCTGATTGACATGTTTACATGACGTCTTTTTTATCCGATTGGGCGTTTATTCCGATTAAATGTGCCCATGTAAACGTAGCTAGTGTGACGGATTTTCAGTCAGTCAGATCAGTGCAGCTGACTGCAGGTTTCTGCATCGCGTCAAAACTGAAAAAATTCACTAAATAAGGCAAATAGACCATCGTGGCACAGACGTGTATAACTACCTTTTTGTGCTATAAAATACAGAAAACCACCTGTTTTAATCAACAGTATCAGCGTATTTGTCTGTGATCCGCGCCATTTTGAATGTGCGCAAAGCACTATGGGATATGCAGTCAATGCCCCTTAACTGTCCACTGTATCTTTTTATCTGACTGCATCACATTACAAACATCCTCATCATTTCAAAACAAAAAACAGTTACAGTGAATGACAGAAGCCCCAACAGCTGACTAATAAATTTCAACACCAAACTGTTAAATGTAGATTAAAGTGAACAATCAAACCTGTAAACAATCCAACCTGAACTCTGAAGGGTTTTTTTACCAGTATTTTTATATTTTACTGGTTTCTCTTGATTTTTTCAATAATTAAAGGATTTTTATTGAAACAAATATAGAGCCAGGTAAAGTAAACAGACTGAATTTGAAGCTTGATGAAACCAAAAACAAAGCAGAGGAGCTCGGAAGAGACACAGCGAGACACATTTAAAAATGTGAGGACCAAGCAACAATCCTAGGTTCTCTTCTGAGAACCAGACCAAAAATATTATGTGCACCCCTGCTTATACATCAAGGTATGAATTTAGTGTTACAATCACCGTTGATGACTGATGATTGTGTGATCGCTCTAGTTTGTTGCGAACATCGCTGCCTTTCCCTCGATCAGCTTTTCCAGGTCCTGCAGGACAAACACACAGTAAAAAACCAAGTGTCATAATAACACCTAAAGAGTTCAATTCAACTCTGTTTCAGATAATATTTGGTCCCACTCGAAATGAGAGTCAAATTTACTCTACAGTCAGAGTCAATTTTACAGTGTTTTAACACTGACTTCTGTTAACACAGAGCTGGAGTTTCATTTTAATCTTTCTGTAGTTAAAATAAGTGTGGCTTATTACTTGAGCTGAAGTTTAACACCGACAATGTCAAATGTGACTCAAGAGGGCCTCATGTCCCCAGCCCGGACATCAAAGGGGCCTCCATCACAGGTGGGAGAGACAGACAAGAGCTAATCCCTCCCACCATTCTAGCCAATGCTAGCATGGAGTACAGCCACAATTTAACTCAACTCATGTAGATTGAGGCAGGACTGGGTTGCTCAGTCAGGTTTGAGTCATGGTTGCTAAATGCTTTACTAGACCAACTGATTTTAGTGATTTAGTAGGTGCAAAATATTGAATATAATATTGAGCTGCACGTCTGGCTTTATTTTCACTCTCATATGGAGCTTTATAACATACAAATTTACAAGTAAATCACCAATATTGTCTCCAAGTGCATTTTGGGTAAAACTCTGACTTGGTCAAAAAGGTAGAGTTAAAATCTTCACTGAAGGGTGTGTAGAGTTTAACACTGACATTTAACTCTATAATTTGAGCAGGTTTACTCCCAATATAGTTTTAAATACTCCATCTAGGTTAAAATAAGTTGACTCTGACATATTGACACTCCATTTTTTACTGTGCAGTGTTAAACCAGACACACGTCTGTTGCTGCTTTATTTACAATCTGTTTTTTTCTAAAACACATTGTTTGAAAAAGTTAAAAGACGAATGCTAGAAAATAAATACTTTAATATTATTATGAAACTATATTTCTCTTAAATGCAAAACAAACAATCTAAACAACGTAAAAAGGCTTTTCTTCATTCTGTTTTCAGGCCCAAAAACCTAGTCATAAATGCCCTATTCTAGTAAATTCCTCATTTCAGTGATGAATCTAGACCAACAACAGTCATTCATAATGTTGACACAACAACATTGCTGCTAAAAGGAAACTGAAGTTTTTGTGTTTTATATGAAAAATGTAACTTTTTCTTTATGACTTCCCTGAGGGCTTCACTCCTATCCTGTATATTTCATATTAACCTGCTGCAAAATACATTTTATTATCTCCTAATAGTCTACAAAATGGGTTGAATTTTGTCAATAATATTGATAATAACATCATGTTTTATAATGCAGTAGTTTATGCATTAAAATCATCCTGTTGTGATGAAATATTGTAGTTAAAAACCCTGAGATTTAGAGCTGCTTTTGTAACAGAAGGCTGATCTAATAATTGTACACATGGTCAAAATTCAACTGATTAGTCAATATTTTGTGCAAAAGTCATAAGCCATACTTTGTTTCTTCCTGTTGCTACTCAGACTTTTTTTCATTTTTACTTCTGCCAAAATTTTTCATCTTTTCTTGGTCCCTTAATATTCATTTATGAACCAGTTCATTATGTAACGGGTGTGATACAGTCATACATTACAGACATTAGATTAAAAATTACATTTATATCTTATGACAAATTGTTGGTTTGACTACACTTAATCAAAAAATAAAAACATATGTTGGCCTAAACTTGTTGAATTGTGCACTATGCAGGGTAAAAAATAAGGGAAACTGGACATTTTGGGGATAAAATAAGAGAAAGGCCAAAGAAATATGAGAAAAATAGTGATCGACTTTATCGAGAAATCCCACCACATTCAACCGGTGAACATCCAGGGGTGGGTGGAGGAGAACAAACATCTGGGTGCTCATCTCCAAAACATTTGAACTGGTCCACAAATACATATGCACTTTACAAAAAGGGTCAAAGTTGTCTTCATCTAAGGACGCAGAGATTTGGGTTAAACAGGACTCGTTCAAGGACCAGAGAGAGACAGGAAGAAACTAAACTAAGTGGTAAAGAGGGCCAGCTCTGTCCAGGACTGTCCAATGAAGTCCATTGAGGAGGTTTGGACAACATCCTCCCACCCTGAATCAGACTGTACGCTGAGCAGGTCGATCAGCAGCAGACTTTTACACTCACAGTGTAGGGAAGAGCTCCAGGTCAATCTTACTGGGTTCTGTCAGACTTTTCAGTTCAATTCAATCATATTTTCTTAATCTCCAAAAAGAAATAAGATGTCATAGTAACTGGTTTTATCTTAAATGTCCTGTATCATGCAAAATCAACTTTTTGGAGCTTTTAACCATATTGTGATGTTATTTCTTTACTGTTAGCAGCTATTGAATCTGTTTTAGGAGAACTAGAGACGATTTCTTCATTAAAAAATGTGCAAAGGTAAGAACTAGATACATGCACTGATGCATCAGTGTTGCATCCCCATCACTAGTGTAAATCCTAACAATGTGTGCCAGATGTTGAAAGCTGTAAAATAGCAGGATACAGGACCTGTAAGCGACTACGTAGTTTGACATGGTAATTTTATCATCACCTCATACATACATATATATGGTTTCCTCACAGTGTTGTCAAGCCAGTTGTTCAGTTGTTTATTTATTCACTTGTTTATTGATTGAGTTTTTAATTTAGAGATCATTTATGGGGATGGGGGGGGGGGTAGCAGGGAGTTGTTGCTGTTTTTGTGTTTGATTGTCTGTTTTTCATTGTTTTTATCATGTGAAGCACTTTGTGTTAGTAGTAGTAGTAGTAGTAGTAGTAGTAGTAGTAGTACCAAGAGCATGAAAAATTTGAGTTTGATTTGATTGAAAAGCTGTTATTTGTTTGTACATTAAATATCTCATCCAGACCATCCACGCCTCCTCACGCCTGTGCGTTTATCTATAGCTTGTTAAATTTGTGATTGCTGATGTATTTAAGATTATTTTGTGCATAAAGATAAGTATAATCATTTTGTTTTAAGATGTCTGTAACACTTACATTTTTCATTTGTGGGTCTATTCTATTCTATTCTATTCTATTCTATTCTATTCTATTCTATTCTATTCTATTCTATTCTATTGATCCTTGTTGTCAGATCTTTTTTTCACCACCAGTTGGTAAACGTGTTCAGCCAACAACTAATTGAACTTTTATTTGCTCTAAGTACATCAGCGTACTCCACCATCTGGTCTGTGATCCTCTTCAGGAATCCTGCCACGTCACTCTGCTGCTAAAGCCATGTCTGCTTCATGCATCATCCCACTGTGTAAACTTTAGCTTTACTTGTCTGTAAACATGTACCTAAACCCTCCACTCTGCCTCTGTGTCTGCATCAGGATCTAACAGTCTTAACAAAAAACTGATGTAAAAAAAAAAACTTTGAATCATCTTAAAAAAAACTCTAAAAAAGAATCTAGCTTTTTCTGAAGGCAAAGGTAAATATGCTCATGATCTAAAGAACATGAAGACTGTGTTTATGTGTGTTGCCTCTATCTATTTTTTATCTTTTTATTTTTTTGGATGACTTGGACTATTTACATGAGACAAACATATAAAAACAGCAGTAATTAGGAAGAGTCAAACACTTTTCCACACCACATGACTATCACTGGTCTTACCTGGGGAACTTCCTCGACTGTTGCTGCTGGTGCAGCTGACGCTGTCCTCTAGCCAAGAGCTGTAGGTGAGGGAGTCCCTCTTGTGAGGTGTCCCAGCAGACGACAGACTCTCCTGAGGAGAGAACACAAGAAACACATAGAAAGATCGTTAACCTCAAGAAGTCATTTTAAATGGCTACAGTTTATTTTTAAATGCTATTTCTTAAATTATCCTTTGTATTTGAAACATTATTGAATCCCATTTAGTTCTTCTTTTAGTTTAAGGCATACTGAACAATTATTTTTTTGTGTTCCCAAAATTAATAAAGAATTCGCTCGCCGGGCATTCCAATTTAAAGCCCCATCAGACTGGAACAATTTACCAAATACAATCAGATCTCTCACCTCTAATAATTCTTTTAGGGCTTCACTATATGATTATTTACAGAACACATGTTCCTGCTTTAGATTATATTCCTTTTAACTGTCTGTTATTTTATTGTTTTGAACTCTTTGTAACCTGCATAATATGTCCTATGATCAAATACTTGCTGCCTCAATACATCTAGAGGGCTGGTAGTTGGAGAGCAGTATGAATGTTTGAGTGAATGAGTGTTATATGTTGTATTGTATATTGAAAGTTGAAGTTTGTTGTCTGTCCTGTTGTTGTTTTCTCTAAAGGACCCCCTCGAAAATGAGATGTTGCATCTCAAGGGGTTATCCTCTAAATAAATTTCAATTAAATTTCAAATAAATTTTAAAAATGAGAGTAAAAAGGTAATATTCTCACAGTCTTAACACTGGTTAGTACTCTCACCATGCCTGTGTCATAGTCCTCTGCTGCTTCGGCTTCGTTTTCCTCCACCACACTGGCGAAGCTGCTGGCGTTGGAGGAGGAGCGGGAGAGATCATGGCCCTCAGGGATGGATGGTGTCCTGCCACAAAGATAAGTACTACACCCTGGGTTACCATTACTCTGTAAAATCTGATTTGATCTCACACAGTGCTGAAATGTGCTGCTGAAGAGGGTTTTTCAGTACAACATGTCTACAGCTGACATCTGTGTAGACAGAACACACCTGTTCTTAGCTGTTGTCAGGACTTCAGGCGAGCTCTGATCCGAGTTGTCAGATTTCGGATCCTGAGAAACGTGCCCACTGTCAGGTGTCTTCTGAGTATTTGGAGAAGGATCTCTGCTGCTATAATAAACACACAATATTGCAATAAACTGAAAAGAGAAAAGGTGATTTTTATATTTGTAATAAAACAATCTGGGTTTTGTTGCACCTTTTTTCATGGACCTCTTGGATGTTTTCGATGCCGATGGCACTGCTCCGCCTGGAGCTAAAAGGACCCGACTTTTTCCTGGTCGGACTTTTTCCAGGGATGATCAAAGACTGTCACGGAGAAATAAGAATAAGTAAGTGTAAAAATATTTGTGTTCTCTTTTGAACTAAAGTTCAAATGGTTTGGAATTTATCTGGAAAAAAAATCTGCCTGAATTACCAAGCTGATTTCTAACCCTGCTCCTTTCTTGTTGTTACAAACAAGGAAGTAAAAACTGCATTTCTAGGAGCGTTGTGACAAATACAGATGATAGTTTCCATCTCAGAGCAGAACGCACTTAAGCAGGAGATAAAAGGTGGGTTTAAAGAACCTGCGACTAAATGTGCTTCTTCAGCAGCTGCTTTGTTCATTCAGTCTCCATTTAAATCCTTTAAATCACCAACTAAAATAAAGAATTTGTTTAAATGTGTCTTCAAAGAGGAAGAGCAGGGCTCATTTATCATAATGTGATGGGCGAATTAAATGATTTATATTTATCATTTTAAAGGAAACAAAGAATCACTAGGATAAAAACACAGAGTGGTAGAAGGTGAACACACTGCAGCAAAGCAGAAACCATCAAGAATCATTTTAGCTTGAACATGTCAAAAGTCAAAACTACATATCTCTTTTTTCATGTGAATCCTCCGACATCATAAATCTGCTTATGTTTTCTAAATCGGAATAGTTTTTTAACCCAATAATAGTCAGAAATTTCCATATTTTACTGGAACTTTTTATTGGAAAGTGAAAGTATAATAAGTATCTTTAATTGTTCAAAATATTAGACTAATATTAACACTTATACTACTGATAATAACAGGTATTTGCCACCTGTAGTACTTTAATCTTTCACCAGAGGACAGAAGATGCACAAAGGATTGAATACAGGATTTTGAGGAAATAATAAATTAGTTAAAGACTCAGAGCTCTTAGAAACTTAGAAATAAAAGTATCAAATGATAAATTTGGTGTGAATTTATTGAATTAATACAAATTTCTGGAAAAATGTTTTAATTTCTGAATTAATCAGTTCATTTGGAAATGAAAAGAGGAACAACTGTGAATAAGTTTCTGCTTTTTTTACAGCGTGATCAACTTCAGTAAATTTTATCTGTAGCTCACTGTGTTTTTACATATAATTAACATCAAGGAGCTGAAATGTAAAGAAAATAATTCCCATGATGCATAGGAACCATGCAGACACATCAAAGTAACAAAAATGGGAAGTTAGAAGTTAGAGAGAAGTTAGAATTAGATATGAACCTCTTCTACTGTTCCTATCCCTATGGCACTGCCTCGACGTCCATATTTACTGGGACTTTTGCCTGGGACAAGCAATGACTGAGCCATACAGGAAGAGAAGAAAAAGAATGGGACAGAGGAAGGTAGAAAGGATGGTGATGACAGGTGTCAAAAGGGAAAGAAGAGGAGAAAATGGGGGAGAGAGAGAGAGAGAACATGAGATTTATACAAATATAAATGAGATTTCATGCAGTAAATCATGTCAGTTAAACCAAATACAAAGCATGTGTTAAATCGAGGATACAGATGGAGACAGTTTGGCTCCATGGGTACAACACAGGCTGCTGAATGGGAGAGAAAAATAATGACCCACTTATGTACATAAGTCATATGCCTGTGAGGAAGAGGATGAATTAGAGATTAAAAACAGGAGAAATGGACAAACAGTCAGTTATTCCTCAGGTTTCATGTCAAGACCAGGTCAGAGACAGAAACAAGCTCATGGCAAACCCTTTAACGCACCATAAAGATCTGTAAACATAGCAAACTGACTTACTTTATATCTGAAACAAAGTTTATTTAAATATTTCCCACAATCCCCTCAAATATTTAGCATGTACAATAAAATACTGAAGATGTTCATCTGATTAGTGAAGACCTTGTCAACGATTTGGATTGAAATCAGTTAAATTAGGTTGTAAAATAAAAATGTTCCTGCAGCATTTGAGCATCAGTTCCATAAACTCACAAATACCCCAGAAGATTGCAACGTTCCAAGGTTTCACTTGAAGGGATGAAATCACATTCAGCCTTCGTTTGGGATTATCTGCAAAAGTCCTCATGCTTCAGCTCACACGCACGTGTACACGCATACACACCCGCCTCCTTCCACAAAAACACTCAACTCAAACGAACAGTGCAGATGCATCATGGATTAAATGATTTGATGGTAAATAAAAAGCAGCTTTAACTCTAAACCATCATCACAGGTCCCAGATTCAGTCAGCATCCACTCACTCCGCCCTGTCGGAAGTCTGATCATGGAAGTTTGACATCAAAACGTTCGGTAGTACGTCTCTGTGAGACGTTGGTGCAGCAGGCAGGTGAGGAAGACGAGGCTTAAAAGAGACCTTTCCATACAAATTTCAGGACTTTGTGGTTATTTCTTAAGTATTAACCAGTAACATGAAACATTTTATATCTAAAAAAAATCAGGAAACACTGATTAACAGACCTTTCAATCTGTCTGTGTTAAAATTCGGGTGGTTCTGGCTCCTTCCGCCAGGCTTCAGCAGCAGCTCGTTCATATTCATTATTCAAATTTGCTGGACTCTGATTGGCTAACAAACTAGCCTATGAGAGCAAGGAATACTGTTTCCTGCCCGCTGTGCATGGCAACATCAGACGTCATGTCTTCCTGTTTGCTACGTCTTATGCTACAGCTTTTAGCCAGCAGCATGCTAGGCGTGGTTTCAACTGCGGGAGCTGCCGAAAACGAACAAACAAAGGAGTTGTGACGAAACAGATACAGGCCATTCGAACTCTGGTTTAATCGCCACTTGCGTAGTTTGAGAGATAAATACTAAAAGAGAAGTTGTTGACCTGTTTTCACACCCACTATGAAGGTAAGAACACCTGTGGAGCTAAAATATTCAACAGAAACCTCAGAAAAACCATTTTTAATGGAAGGACCTCTTTAACTGTAGCAGGACCAGAGGCAGCAAGGCTCGCCTTTCTTAAGACGAGGAGCAGAGCTGTACTTACTATCGCTGGGAATTTAGGGCTCTCTGCAGAGTTGTGGTTAAAGGTGCCGCTCATGGTGGAGGAGACTGTGTACGGCTTCTTGAGAGTTAGAGTCATGGCATCCATAGACTGGCTCCGACCGCGGATCACCCGCTACGGAAAGAGATGAGGAGGAGGAAACACATTCAGACGCCACTGACTCGTGTGACCTCGCTGTGTGGCACTACAGGCCAAGAGGAGCCTGGAGGCTGTCCCCGAACACTGACCACTGCAGGCAGGGAGCACTGATCTGAATCTGACCCTGACAGAAGAGGAAGCGACAGAGAACGCTGCTAAGCCTCAGTCCCCGGAGGGAATTCAGATGAGTCATTGTGTTTAGGTAGGTGTCAAGAGAAGAAAGAGTCAGTAAAACGGCCAAGTGGCTCACACAGATGCCAAACCACACCAAGTTAAAAGAAGTTTAAATCCCAGTACACCTTCTAGAGTCATGTGACAGGGAGTGAAATCCATTCCCGCTGAATTTCTGACAGATGTGAAAGTGATGGCACAGCAGCATGCAGAAAGCAGCATCGTGTTACTGTTAGGATGTTTGAGCCGGAGAAGCAGGGAAGCAAAGAGAGACTTGTTCCAGCAGCGTGGAGAAGCATCTTCATTCAGATTAAATATCAAGAAAGAGACACTTATAGAGCTCTCAGCTCACAAACAGACAAGAAGAGTAGTGGAAAGCTGCTGGAGAGAAGTTATAACAAACAACTGAAGGAATCATTAAAAAGAAAAGTCCCTAATAGTCACTTTCCTCGCTGCTTCTGTCTGGTGACACTCATCTTTATAATAACAGTGAATGTCATACTTGTAGTTTGAATAGTTTGACTGTTTTTAGAAATAAAAACATTTGCTTTCTTGGAGAGAAAATCAATATTATTCTCAAATCTCTCTGCTTCATAAAGTTACAGCAGCAGCGGGTTATCCTAGCTTAGCGAAGACTGGAAACAAAAGTAACTAAATCCAGTGGCGCCTTTTAAGATTGCAGATCAATACAAGATAAAGGTTACAAATGGCTTTCAATGAAGGCAGTAAACTGTCTGAGCCCGCCTGTTCAAGTATTTCAGGCTTAAATTCAAATTATTTTCCAACTTTTTGTTACATTTTTTTTTTATTCACAAGATTCCAGGATGCAGAGCAGCTGGAGTCTCTGCATCTGATGCTCTAGTTACCTTGAAAGACTCAAAGAAGCCCCCTGCTGCTGCACTCCCATTTTCCAGTTTGTCCTCCTCTCCACCAACTCCCATTATAGCCTGGCTGTTTACATGGAGCTCCTCATAAAGGGTCTCAAGCAAAGCTGATCTTGTTCGTTCCTGTTGCACACAACACAACAAAATAAAATCAAACAAAATAAAAGAGATGAATTCATCAATATAAGTTCAACAAGCAAAATGTGCAAACGTGACTCTGCAACTTACTTCCAATTTAGCAAATTTCTCAGCTTTGTAGCATGCATACTCAGCATTGATTAGCTTTGAAAAGAGGAATTCATGGAATTCAGGGCCCTAAAAAAAGCAGAGGGTTGAGTTATAACATTGAAAACCAAAGGATGACCAGTGAGTGAGATGCTTTAGGTTTTCATATTGTTTTCTTTCTTTTACTTTTTTAAAAACAGCAGGATTTGGAAGAGCTGGGCCGAAGAAGGGAACATCATCCCGTGCTGTCACCGACACCTGGAAGGTAAGATTGAGGCAAATAATCAATTCTGATGGTTAAAAAAAATCGAATTTTATGGAAAAACAATCAAAAGGAAAGAAAGAGAAATCATGTTACCTTGTAGAGAACATTTTCAGAACATGGGCAGACCACTTGCACCACAAGATATGCATGAAGAAAATTTGATGCAATCATGTCCGGAACAAAAGGAGTATTTTCTTCTTGGAATACAATGGCGACTATGTCATTCCCTATGTGCCTTTTTCTCTGCAGCTGCAAAACAATACAAGACAAGCAGATAATTGAGTTTCAGTGCAAAACACGTTTCTGTCATGAGGCTACTGGGACATATGTAGACTAATACTGAGTATTTGATTGGAAGAAATATGTGAATGTTAGATTTTTTTATCTGCCACTTTACGGGATGCATTTGTGATGTGCAGTGCTTGACTTTTAATTTGAAAGATAGTAAACAAGGTCTGTTTCTGTGGTTTTACTAATAGTCCAGGGACAGTCAGAGGTAGAAAATAAAAAGATAGCAAAGCTGGTACGTGTCCAACCAAACTAGGAACAAATTAACATTGTAATAACAATCTGGGGTTATATTTGGGGTGACATTAGACTTATACATTTTATTCTTAAAAATAGAGACAAAAATAATCAGTATTTTAAAATGCAAATTTAAGTGTCATTTCTGGCCCTCCCAGCTGACGCCACAGGAATTTATGAATCACCACAAAGTGGTGCTGTTTCACCTGTCAGCCAATAATCACGACATGCGTTAACTAAGATAAACTATCTCTTCTTGAAGGGGGTGAGGCTGAGATCAAACCAGCACCCCTCCAGTCAGCAGTCAGCCACTCTTACCCAAGGCCGTCCTCATGTTTCTCATAAAACTCCCTCAGCTGGTTGGGAAAGCATTTCCAGAAAAACATCTCATGCGTGTCTGTGCACAACACGATGTCAAACGGTGATAAAATTAGTGCTTTTAATCTGATGATTCAAAAGGAGCAGGATTCAGCTGGATGAGTTCTGCTCACATGAGCTTTAAGTTTAGCTCGAGTGTTTTTGTGTGTGCTGCATATAAAACATGATACTATAATAGCGGGATGGAGAACTTGTCTGACTGCTTGCTGTGAATCATGGAAGGTGTGTTTGTCAGGTGTAGTGTTACATTACCTGCTGGGTGTCCCCCTCTGTGAAAGGCAGCTTGGTGGACACATGGAACATAACTTCTTTGTTGCGGTAGTTGCAGTAGACAGATTCTGTGCCAGTCTGCCCATGAGTCACGTCTAACCCTCCACGGAAGCTGCAAACACACAGAACCATGTCTAACAGGATATTCTAGCATCACTGCAGGAGAATGACCACCATTCCTGCAGCTCGCATGATAGGACACAAATTAGAGTTGCTGTTGTGTTTTTTTGGAATATACAATACTGTCCCTCCAAAACCACTTTTATTACCCTTTAAAGTTGTGGAGTTCAATTTTCTCTCCCAGAAACTCCAGAAATTCTACAAAAGCAGGGCTCTCTTCATTGTTGCCAAACAGCTCCTCTTCTGAAGTCTGTAATGAGCACAGTAAAAAAATAAAGAATAAAATACCTAAAACCGAAAGAAGAAAATACAAGAATAGAAGAAAAGTGGCTTGCATCTCTGTTCTGCAGAAGATTTTAAAGGATCTGAAAGGAGAAGTAATTATTGCAATACAGAACATTTGCATAGTTGAGTGGCATTAATGGCAATTAATATTAACATTATTATTACGCTGATTAGGGTCAGCAACTAAAGTCTGTTTCTCACTGAGTTGGTTATGTGAATGAATTCATGAGGGAGTTTTCAAAATGTCTTGAAACAGAATTTAGAACAAAAATTCCCAAGATTATTTTTTTTTCCTTAAAATATTTACAAAGTCATCGTGTGCATCTGGAACTTTTGTCTGTTTAGTTTTAGTGAATCAAAAAGAGAAGAGAATTTGGAGACTTAGAAAGGGGTCGGCAACCTTTGAAAGAAAGATGTGACTGATTGGAGGGAAAGAAAAGAAGACAGAACGTGAAATTTTAACAAAATTGTGAGGGAAATGTGACATTTTGCTAACCTGGCTCTGCCAGAGCGATGTGTCCCCGAATCAAGAAGAGGTGGGGCTACACATCGCTCTGGCAGAGCCAGGTTCACATTTTGCATGTTCACATAAATCTGCTGGTTTATTTGTAGAAACTAATTCCAACTAAAATTGTTTTAGTATTTTCTCTTATTCTTGTGTTTAGAAGCTTCCCAACTTCCCAAAAATAAGTGCATCTTTATAAAAGATACGCCATGCAACATTTACATCCAAAGTGTCATTAACAAACTGCAAGTCTTGAAATATAAGAATTCTTTTGGTTAATTATCTATTGTCAATAAGAAGGAAGGTGGTATCAATACAAAATAAACAAATAGAATAGGAAACAGCGATTGTTCAATATTTGCTACATCTGTCCTTATTTTAAAAATGGCTGTTTAACGATTAAATCTTTGACACCAGTACTGATACTGGTTTTCTGTATCTTTAAGAAATCCTTTAGCATCTTTTTTATAAGACTGAATTGGTTCTAAAGCATCAGCCATGCATGTCGATCTGAAATTGTAAGTGTCCTCAGAAAAGCATTCTATTGCCTCTCTTGGCCTCCCACCCCCAGCTCCCCCTAAAGAGTACACAAAAGAGCTGATTGCCTCAGAATAATGAGAGGGTGAGCTGAAGACAGCCACAATGACTGGGCTTGAGTCAAAGCCATAATTAAGAAAAGAAGGACCGAGTGAGCATAATCAGTTTCCTCAAGGAAATCAGACATTACAATGCATATACATGCAGATTCTTCATGGAGGGGAAAATATAGGAGACGCACGTGTTTCAGAGGGGTTGCATCACCTCCTGCTGAATGAATCCAGCTAGTCTGCAGGAGTCATAACTCACCTGTCCAAACTTCTGATATATAACCCCGAACTTGAAATTGTTGCTTATGACATGTTCGTCAAAGGTGACAATGAGTCTTGAAGCCTGGAGGAATGACAGATATGTTCAAATATCATTCATGTCTGCTTCCTGTCAGGCTCAATCATTTGACACAACTTAGTCCTCAGATGTAAAACTGAATTCTTAACGTGAACATTGAACACAGGAAATGAAACTTCTACGGGTGTGAAAAATATTGAATAACTGAAACACAAACAACTGATAACAATACAAAATAGTTCACAAACAGGCAGAACTTAAAGAGGCTATTTCATATAAATTTCAAGACTTTGTGGTTATTTCTTAAGTATTAGTATAAAGTATTAGTAATATGAAACATTTTATATCTTAAAAAAAATGTCAGGAAACACTGATTAACAGACTTTTCAATCTATCTGCATTAAAGTTAGGGTGGTTCCGGCTCGTTTCGTCAGGCTTCGAGCAGCAGCTCGTTCATATTCATTATACAAATTTGCTGGACTCTGATTGGCTAACAAACTAGCCTATGAGAGCAAGGTATACTGTTTCCTGCCCCGCTGTGCATGGCAACAGCAGACGTTCTCTCTTCCTGTTTGTTACGTCTTATGCTAACAGCTTTTAGCCAACAGCATGCTAGGCGTGGTTTCATCTGCGGGAGCTGCCGAATACTAACGAACAAAGGAGTTGTGACGAAACAGATACAGGCCGTCCGGACTCGGGAGAAATCAGGTGTTATCACCACCTGCGTAGTTTGAGAGATTAAAACTGAAAGAGAAGTTGTTGATCTGTTTTCACACCCACTATGAAGGTAAGAACACCTGTGGAGCTAAAATATTCAACAGAAACCTCAGAAAAAAACGTTTTTAATGGAAGGACCTCTTTAAAGACGAAAGCAGAACAGTGTCTGATACATGAATGATCGTCAGCAAATTCTATTTTGTCAGTAAACAATTTAACTGTTTGGTGGATGATGATAATTCTATACTTTATTGTGTAATTATGTGACAGTTTAAGAATTGCATGTATAAAACTGGCACATGCCATCAGTTTAGAATCTCAGAGGACGTTGGGTTTGAAACAGCCAGTTTATAAGGAAAGTTCTAATCCTGTTAAAGAGGTAGAGCTCTTGAAAATAGGTGATCAGATGTGATACATTTGGTATCACCGGGTTGGTGCAAATCAATGTAAAATAGATTGTTTTGGGGGCGGGGCTTCATGAGGTAATTTATGATCTTTACCAAACCCACATCTCATTCATGAATTATAGGAGAAGGTTCTGCATAAAATAGGTTAAATCATTTGACTACAATAGTACACAACAGTCTGCTACTTTGTACACAGTCTCTACCTCCCCTGCTGCAATCAAATTGAGGACAAAAGACCTAAAATGAGATTAAAAATGACTTACAGGGTGTTACTATTCTGTATTACACACTTTAATCATCTCTGTTACTTGCTACACTCATTTTTCTGTTCTGATTATTTGAATGTTATTGCAGTTAAACCCATTTTGATCAGAGCGTGATGATGCTGCTCTATGTGAACTAAAAATGGGCAGAACTTCAAAAACCACTTGTACGTTTCTCTGGAAATGTCCAACACAGTTTAACAGCAAAAAAAATAAGTTTTAAATCAAATTCCAAAGAATTTGCCTGTTTTGCTTTTTTTAATTTTCGAATCTTGGGAAAGAAGTGGACACAAAGAAATCTGCATGTGTAAACGTCACAGATTCAAACTTACTTTTGGATAAAGTACAGGATAAAAGCGGTCCACATTGACTTCTTCACAGACAAGCTAAGGTGGAACAGAAAAAACAGGAAAATATGTCAATCAGACTCTGCGTTGTCATAACTGATCCGTCTTAGTGCAAAAACCAGATCTCTTTTCTCACCTTGGCCATTTGGATGACATTTGGAAACTCTGTCAGACAGGAAATGGGGATCACATCATGGTAGGTTTTCATCTTGGTTCTAGTGAAGTCATAAAACAATCAGCCATGGAACATTTCCATCAGATAGGAAAGAGATGATCCAGTATGAAACATTATCTAACTTCTCCACCCTTGTCTCTCTTTGCTTTCCTCCCCTCCCTCCCTGCTGCACCACCCACTCGCTGGTCTAAACTGTCCATCTGTTCTTTTGCTGTGAAAATGACAGTTCTGTTGACACTCTCTTTAACTTTATGACTTCTACAATAACACCCAGGGAGGATGTGTACAGTCAGTCAACACTGAGGTAAAAAAATTGCTGCTGCATTTCTTTTTACATATCTTTTTGTTCATGATTTGATTTGTTTGTAATTGATTTTAAATGCTGATGAGCATCACAGAGTGCAACAGTGAACAGCTTGCATGCACAGTGAGCATTACCTGAGCATTAGACGAAGATGTTCCTGGTCACCAATCACATCGTATTTTATGGAGAAGACCAGATGTCCGAGGTTACCGTCCACTGAATAGTAATTAAAGTGCTCCTGAGGGCACAGAGCAAGCAGAGCTCCATTAGTCATAAACAGACTCGTGTGCAAGACACACATGCTTAACCCAAACCTTTCAAAACTGCTCATTTTTTACCAAAGAATCATGTCGTTGGAAGTGAACACTGAGGTCGGTCACTGTTGGAGGTGTGTGAATATGTACAGTTTTACATTATTCATCTCAGAATGAGCAAAAAGTGGAAGTTACAAAGAGTCAAATATTCTATGTAGTTTTTAAGAAGGAAAATCAGATTTTTTGGATGAAACAAATTCTGAATATAATAAAAATAATCTCACAGAAAGGAAACAAATTATATGAGTATTTGGAGATCTAAATTTATTAGTGAGTAAACACGGTTATTTAGGCTGTATCACTTCCTCCAAAAGTGAAGGATGACCAGAAGGATTTATAACTTCAGAACAGAAAGATAAAAGCATCTGTTAGATGGGAAAACTAACTCATTTTTACTTCCTGGTACATAAAGGAATAATCTGAACGTCTCATTTATAGACTGTAAAAAAGTCAAACGGATGCCTCAACAAAATAAAAGTCAGATTCTGCAGGGTGGTCTGTTCTCTCCATCAACTGACAAATAATCAGTCACCCTTATCAGATCATAAAAAATATGATACAAAAAAACGTCGCCGTTAAAGTCGGGTGGAGAGCGTCTGATCTGGGAGTGCAATGCAATTAGAGAACATTTTAATTCCAAGGAAGCCTCAATTAGTAATTATTAATCTTCAGACTCACATCAAACATGAAAATATTTATCAATCAAGCACAAAAAGTTGTTTGTCTGCTTGTTCTTTTGTCATTTCAGTTCTTTCTTATTGTGAAAACTACAATGAAAAAAGAAGATAAGAAACACTGTTCTGGAAAAAAAACTATCAATAAAAGTCACTTATGCATGTTGTTCAGCTAACCTTCCCCAGAAAGTGTTTCCGGAAGATTGTAGCTGTTGTGTTACATTCCAGTTTGGTTCTGGTGTTAGGGGACGGAGGCTGGGGTAGTTCAGCCTCACTCAGGTCGTGGTTGGTCCCCTCGATCCAGTAGCCACCAAACTGTGGCAACAGGATGAGAGGAAAAGGGCTTTTTCTCCCCAACACCTGCAACAGATGGCAACAAGTTAAAGATATACGAGTTTTTAAAATGAAATCTGTTGATGCTGCATGCCGTCATACCTCATGGACACTTGGGTATGGAATATAGTCTTCTTCTGTCTGAGAAAATACAAAAGAAACAGCTGGATGATGAACAGCTACAACCCAAAAGGAATGATTCAAAGTAATGCAACGGCACATTCTTCTATATGTTAGATGGTCATGTCAGTCCTGTTGTTTTTACTGACACGTGAACATTCATACCTTGAGAGGTGGAGGAAAGCTGCATCTCTGCTCATCCATCCTGCTGCCCTGTCAGAGGAGACGAAAAAACACAAGTAGCACCAAGAAAAAAAGCATCACTATTAAACATCTGAATGCAAAGACAAAAACACTTGAGAATATTCTAAAATATGACAAATAACTAGATACAACTTATTATGTAAAAGCACCATTTTCCCAGGAGCTACATAGCGAGCAACAAAGCAAATTTATAGAGGGACAGATGGGAAAACCCAGAAAACGATCCAATCCAGAGATCAGACAGAGATACTGAAACACAGCGCAGCACAGGGAGTGGTCGCAAAGTGCAGTAAACACAAGGAAGAAGTGTGGGAATTTAAACCTGCAAGTAAAACAAAAAAAAAAAGTGGAACTTCTTCATTGTGCTTGTAATCGTGAAACAGATGAAGAGGGTTGATAGAGAGAAAGAGATGCAGTGATATTAAAGGAAGATGATACAGAATCACTCAACCTCTACTGAACAATAATACTCAGGAATGATGTTAAAGCCATTGAAAGCTTTCCTGTCTGGAGTCACTAATGACCAACGTGTACACCATTGCTGCAAAAAGCACTAAAACAGTGAGCGTTTTTGATAAGCTTGATCATAAAACTCCCATGTGTGGGATTGCATGATTAAAAAAAAAGCATCCTCCCAAAGCCTTTAGAAAGCAGGAGATATTCTGAAGTGAGATAATAAGCTTCCAGTGCTGTCAGCCAGTGTTTCAACCAGAATATTAACAGAGACGCTGGGAGAAATAATAAACACACAGCTCCTCTGAACCCACAAAACTCAATATCCTTCCTCAAATACACACAAAGATAAGCAGCATAGGAGCCAGAGTGAGAGAGAAAGAGGTGCTGCAGAATTAAGAAGAAACAAACAGATTAGTGAGTTCGTCTATGAGCGGCGATCAGCGTTTCACCTTACCTGCATCTTTTCAATCATTTCAAAAAAATCTGTGGTCTGGGGAGAGGAGATGACATTTTTGAGTTCATTTGTTGACTGTAAATTGTTCAAATGATTTCTAGAGAACTGTGTTCAGAGCAGAAGTACATGACATCTAGGAAACAGGAAACACATTTCATTTATAAAACAGAGATTGAATGATAATCTGATGTAAAAAAAAATATTCTGTTGCACTGTTGAAACAGATTATATTACATCTATTACTACGAGAATCAGGGAGATGTTTTATGCACTATTTTAGGGGTAGAATATAAATATAAATACCCAAAAAGTGTTAATTATCAGAAGGAAATGAGCAGCGTGATCTTGGACACCAGTGGTGTTGACGTTCCACCATCCTCAACGTCTCTCTGCTCCAACACACCCACTGATTTGAATCAGTGGGTGATTAACAGGCTACAGCAGAACTTGAGCACATGCTGAACAGGTAATTCAACCATTGAGTCAAGTGTGTTGGAGGAGGAAAACAACCTGCAGGATAGTAGTTCTCAAGGTCCCGGATTGGTCAGGACTGCCAAATACAACGTCTTATACACAGTTTCTATTGTTTGTGATGCAATTTGATCCCAAACAGGTCTGACTGCTGCAGTTATAAACATACCACTGTGGTAAACAGTGTTAAAGTGTGATCAAACCATGATCACTAACCCAAACATGCTGAATTGCACATTACAACACTTTAATCATGATTTATTTCAGCTGCATAAAACGAGCATTCTTCTCCTTTCGTCTGGAGTTGGTCACATTATTTATATTCTATGTAAATCAACTTCCTGATTCTTTCAAACACAGAAGCTCTCGCAACGTTTCACGTCTAATTAACGCATGCAAAACGTGCAGGTGTCAGCTGAGCGTGACATCAGTAAATACCGGGTCAGTAAGAACAACGATTCACAGTCGTATGTGGTTAAAAAAAACACAGAAAATCTTCATCCTGTAAAGTCTGACACAAACACTTTGTGTACAGAGCAATCATGTCTAAGCTTTGTGTGAGTACGAGTAAAGTCCTCCACCATGTGCAAACAATAGTCTGCCACAAACCCTGAAAGTAAATAACCCTGGTTCTAACCAGAGATTAGAATAGGATGAGCTGTGCAACTAAGCTCCAGCAGTGTATTTAAGTTCAAACTGAAATTATATAGGGTATGAAAATACGACATTTTTATAAGCTTTTCACAAATTATCTTCCTCAAAGACTGTTTTTGCATTTCTACTTCTGATTTTTCATCTTTTCTAGTCATATTTGTTTTTAAAAATAAAGCTACTTACACTGCTGGGTTTCTTCCAGTGTGTCTTTGTCACCATTGGAGTACGCTGGTTGTTTTCAGCCATAGTTACCTCTCCGTAAACTGAAACCCTGCTGCTTCAAAAATACTGCAGTGTCACTGACTTTAACAAGTTGGAATTAAATTCTCCATGACTGCTGAGCTTTTCTCAAATGACAAACAAGTATCCCAGCTGTGACACCTGAATTAAAACGGCATCCCTGCTGACTGAAACCATAAAAAAAAATCATAAATAAGGAGGCTGGAGATGAAAATCCACAAGCTCCAGCAATGAGTGTTGTGAACACACAAGCTTATCAGCGAGTGTCTCAGGTTGCAATGCAAAGCCAGCTACTGTATTGTTACTGTAGGTTGAGAGCCAGGGAATGAAGCTTGAGATGTCTTCTCTTGTCCAACTGCAGGAAGAAGTGTAAATCCTGTCATCCACCTGTGTATAGTTCACCAACCGTATCTTGACTCGGTGTGACAAGGATCTGGAGGTGGAGTCCACGTTTTCACAGCTGCAGCATTGCTCCTGTTTGCAAACAGCCAAACGGCTGTTCACCTTTTACAACCTCCAAAATGAAAACTGACCGAGTAACATTTGAAATTTGTCACAAGCGATGAATAAAAATAATATAGTTGGAGAAACATGTCAACTCATTCACAAAAACTCATTTGTTCTTGTAAAGATAAGCAGAATGGAGGATGTGTGAAGGTGTTACAGCTGAGACCTTTCACAGTGTGAGCTAATACCAACGCCATTAACGCACAACGAGTTTTCACCTGGAACTCTGTGTGTCCTCACAGACCCTCCACCAGAATTCAACCAGCTCCACGAAGTGGATTCAGAGTTTTTACTTTTTCTTTATCACATCAAGGTCTGCGAAAATTCTGCAAAGAATTCTGTGAGCTAAAGAAAGTTTTTATGAGGCAAGATAAGATTTCATTCAACATTTTCCACTGAGCAGCAGTCAGTGAGTGAGGTTTGTGTTAGCTGTTAGTGGGTTGCAAATATATATATATTTTTTTTAGCTTTATTTTATTTCTTGACATTTTTATTGTCCATCGCTGAAAGACGAAAAGCTGGTGATAAAGTTTTTGCCTGTTTGTGTGACGTTGTTTGTTAACCAAATATCTCATGCATCACTAGGCAGATTTAACAACAAAACACTTAGGAGTCTTTATTAAATGTACTTTTATAAAGGACAAACTTTTGGTACCAATCCCATTCAAGATGGAGGCCGCAGCTAATCGACATGGGCAAACACAAACAAGTCATAAATCTGTAAGCCGAGAGTACGAGCACACATGCTGTGCATGTTAACTGATTACAAGAAAGCTTTATTCAAAATTTTGGCATGTTTGTTCACAAAATATCTCATGAATGATGGGATTTTACTGAAACTCTCACAAGCTGCAGCTGAAAGCAACAACCACATACTTTAAATTCTAAACGACGAGGTGAGATCTTATACTATTGCAGGAGACTGTGCATAATCTTATTTTCAACATTTGAGTAAACCTAAACGTTTTTAGGCCAATAAAGAGTAAAACTGAATTGATTAACTACATATTTTCTGAACATACTCGTTTTAAACTCGGACTTTGGAGGAGCAGAATGTTATTTCTTTCCTTTGATTAAATTTAGAAACAAAACTGAACATTAAAATCTGAAATTGATGGTGTATTTGTGATGTTTTCATGATAGTTTGGCTGTACGGTTGAAGCAGACAGTAACTGTAAGACTTACTGGGGTTAATTGCAGATTGACCTGGTTTTTTGCAGGGCTGTGATTAAAGCGATACACTCCTCTGAGTCTCGCCCCACTAAGTCATTATAGTACTACACTCTAATATATTCTCATGCTTTCTCGTTTCCCGGGAGTTTCTTCATGCAGATATCTAATCCAGTGGAACTCATGTAGTAAATCATTGCAAATTTCAATTTTGGACATTTTTTCTCCACTTCAAAGTAAAATGTTTGCAAATCAATCTGTAAATGATAAAGTTTAAATATTCTTGTCTGACAAACTGTCAGGTATGAACTACCAACAGGAAGCTGCAGGGATCAAGAGTGACTGTTTAACAACTCAGCCTCCAATTTCTCGCATCTTAATCCTTTTTCTCTTCCCACTCTCGCTGCTCTCCACAGATTAAGTCAGGTTGTGAGGAACGTAAGCTCATGCCACAGCGCTAGAAGCATTATAAAAAAAACCTTTCCAACAGAAGTGTGATTTTATCCTCTTATAATCACAACTGAGCAAAGGATCTATTTCCTTTTTATGTTTGGAATATAACCTGAGCAGGTTTTTCACATCTCATTTATTGCAAAAGACACTTTTTTTTTCCTTTAAGATTTATGCAGAAAATATTTTGACTTTGTCATGACATTAAATCTAGTCACATTAGTTCTATATTTCCTTGAGCATTTTGTTTTTAAACAGAATGTTACAAAACAAATAAAGTAAGTCTATTTCTTTCATACAAAGTGAAAAAAAAGATTGTCTGGACACTTAAAAACACATCAAAAGCCTTAAAACGATCCCTTCTTCTGGTACCTTTTTAAAATTCATCAAATAAGTTTTCCTTTTTGAAGTTTAGGAAAACAATATTGTCTTAAACTGAATCTGGATCACTTGAAGTCTATTTTGGTCGCACAAAACTGATGATGTTTGGCGTGACAAAGGTTGTGTATTGTGTTGAAAATGACAGTCCATCAGACGGGCTTTGATTTCTGAGCTTTGATGGAAATCGCTGTCGCTCGGCGTTTGACAGAAAACTTCCACATCGAGTGTTTCCTGCTAAAAACAGGCTTCTTATTAACCGAATCAGTCAAACGTGATAATCAAAGTGACTGTTTTAATTGCAGAAGTTATTATTACGCAAAGGAAGACAAGATTCATTAGGAAAGGACTGAATCTAATAAATCATGAGAGATTGAATAAAGGCCCGCTGAGAACCAGAAGACAGAATGAGAAGTGACGTGTAACAAAGATCACAGAAAAGGGGTCACACACAGTTGGATCTGATAAGGTTAAGGGGTTATAGTGCAGATTTAACCCCCCCTTGTTCAACCCCTTACCTTGTGGAGCGGTGAGGACGTGTGAGTGAGTGTGGGCTGGAACAGCTGAGGCTCTAGTTGTGCAGAAAGTCGGGCCTCACTCCCATCTTGTTTCCTACAATCAGACAGATGCAAGAAAGTATTTAGTTAGAAAAGGTCATTTAGTTTGAGATCTAGCAAGACAAGAAAAGGTGATGCTGCAGGGGATGTTGTTGGTATCTGATAACAAGAGAAAGCATTTGTCTGGAGTTGTGCTAAAGCACTGAGGTGGTCTGATGCATTCTACTTTAATTTACATGGAGGGAAACTTCACCTTTTATTTGTCAAGAAGCTTTAGTTTAATATAAGATTAATCAATTCTAATGTGTTTATTATCCAACATCCTGTTTATTATCATTCTTCTGTAAGTTTATTCTGTCTGTTTTTGTTAGAATTGCAATATTTAATTCTAATACTTACAAAAAATGCAAAAAATGGCTAATGAGCAGATTTATTTCATCACTGTTTATGTAAAAAAAACATTTTAGAATTTTTCTGTGAAAAGCTGTAAAGTGACTTAATGAATTAACATTTATGTTGATTATTAACTCTAAACTGACCCAACATGTGAATATATTTTACTCTGTGTGACTAGTGACTCGTCGGTGAGGATCCCGGACCTCGAGGATCAAACACAGGACCAAGGAAGTATTGAAAACAAATAGATGGACTGATTTTTCTTTCTGTCCTTCTTGTACTTTTGTTTTAATTTAAAATAATGATTTTTTTTAAAACAAATCAAACATATTTTATTCCCACCTAATGCTGGAGAGCAATAAACTGCTAATGGCATTTTTATTCTAAACTCAGCTTCTCTACCAGGACAGATTTATTCCCACATCATCATTGATCAACACTTTTAATGATTTTGCAGCCCTATTGGCACGGACAATATGCGGGTTAGAGAAGAAGCTTGTTAAATTAGTATACTTAGTTTTTAAAAACTCAAAGAGGGCAGACAAACGTGATAATGATGTATTAACGATACTTTTTTCAAATGTATATTAACCATCTGTTGTGAAAAAAGAAAGCTGCTGCAGCCAGAACAAAATGTGCATGTTATATTTCAGTAGATGCAAAGTGTGGAGCACATCCAGAGGCAGAAATCTGTATCATTCTGTGCATTCAGTGACCCCCATGAGACAAAAATGAATAGTTCAAGATAATAATGAGGCTACCACACCATAGAATACAAGAGTTAATGTTTTGAGCTGTTGCTGAGGCTTGAGGACAAGATAAACAGCTGCTAAAGAGGGACGCCGATGCAAATCTGTGTCCACATTTGTTGAGCGCACTCAGATTCAAATGTAGGTGAAGAAAACAGAGCATGAATCATTAACACACAGCGCTACCTCACGAGTATTATACAACGACTGAATCTGAAATCATGAGAGTTCCAGCAGCATCCAGATGAAACGGGAACGATTTTAAATAAGAACAAATGTTTTTTTTAAGGAAATCAGCAGCAACAGCAGTTCTCCCATGAGAGGACGACGTACGATTGGGCATCAGCTGCCTGAACTCTTAATTACAACTGAATGGAACGCACAAACGTGCACGCGCACACACGCAGAGAGACGTGTTCATGAAACAAAAACACCTCCTTTGAAGAGAAATATAAGTCATGTGTTTTGCAGACAGTCTAACTATATAAAAAAAAGGTTTTTTAAAGTCGCTGCAACGGGACAAAAACTGTCATCACAACTATCTTCAATCTTTTTTATGTCTCGAAATAAATGTTACAAACAAAACTATCATTTTAAATCCCATAAAAGAGGTGCATCTGAGTAAAGTAACTCAACAAGCACACCTGCCTTCATGTTAACACACACACACCATCCCACAGATCGGTTCACTGTTCAAAACAACACTTCAGATTATATAACACACCCCGATGGTTGGAAACGCAGTGCAGGAATCAGCAGGACAGCCTGACGTCCAGCATGGAGCAGAGCAGAAAACTTACTCACGCAGACTGAGTGGTCGCTGTACACCAGGTGCTCCCGGTGAAGTCCGGACAGTGTGCTCGGACTGATGACTCACAGTCTGTCTCCCCCTCCCTGCGCTCGCTTATCTCCTCTGTCTCTTCAGCTCTGTTCACTTGCTTTTCATCGTCCGTCGTTCACCTGCTGGCCTCACTCTCAGCTCTTCAAACTGTCATCCTCTCTCCCACCGAGCATCATCTCTGATTCTCTCCCTCTCCGCCCTCCCACTCAGTCCCCCACCCCTCCCTGCCTTCCTCCTCTCTCTCTCTCTCTCTCTCTCTCTCACACACACACACATCTACACTCTTTAGTTGTCACTCCCTCCATTTCCAGTCTCTTTGTCTTCTTTGCATCTCACATGTCCGAAACCTGAAGCTCTGCACTCCCCTCCCACTCACCCTCCAACACTTAGCATTACCCTTATCCCCCCTTCAAAGCAGGAAACACTCCCTCCCCCCCCACAAAAGAAGCTACTGAAGCCTGCGGCTCTGAAAGAGAAAGTCTGGATTATTAGGGTAAAGGGAGTTGCCAATCCCACACATGAGCTTGCCAGAGCTGTTGCTAGGGCAACCAACATCAGTTAAACATGTAAAAGAAAAAAAAATCCAAACATGCACATTCATGTTCATATTAATGTGACCTGAACTGGTGATTATGTTAAACATTAATCTCCCAAAGGTGAAAAAGCATTGTAGCTTCCTCTAAAGCTCATTGTGCTGGATGAGAAAGCCCGAGTGGAAAGCTTTTTAATTACTGTAATGAGTCTCATGAAATCCCCAGCGAGCGTATGTGTTTCCTCCACTAATCTGACATCCACCATTCCCAGCAGACCCCCTGACTCATGTCACCACTGGTGCATTTTCATGCTAAGTCTTTCTCCTCGTTCTGCTCCTCAGGCGGCCTCACAAAGTCTGCGCTTGAGCCCAGATTCACCTCGTGTATGTGTTCCTGTCAGATATGTGGAGATAATAAGGGATTATGGAGCAGCTCTCATACATGTTGTGCAGGGTAACATACAGATTATTGTTTTATCGTCTAAAACTCACAAATACAGTTTTCAAAATAAATAAAAATGTCCACTTTATGAGACGATGATAGTTGGAGATTTTATTTCAAATCCTTAAAACAAGAGGTCAGCACTGATTTATGGGCTGTTTTTTAATGTACATGCATTGAGCACTTTGCCAACAGAGCTCACAGATTTTTTTTTAAATCATTATGATCTGATGGGAGCAGATATTGGTGAAATATCCTGCTTCAAATCTGATTAAGCTGGCATGGTGTTTTACCACGGATAACTGCAGCAGCATACACTGTTCATCTCTCTGAGCACTGAACACATGCCCACAAAATAAGGAATAATAGCAGAACAAGAGTAACAAAAAAAAAAAAAAAAAGGCTCAGCCATGTACAGCTTTGTGTTTGTCTCGTGGATGAAGATAGCTGGTTTTAAATTGATAGCAATCAGCATCCTCTGCAGAGTTAATCCCTTCCAGCTGACCTCTTCTGCCAGAGATTCCCGTCCCATTACCCCACTGAGATGACCTGTAGCTGATCCCCCTCGCTGTCTGGGCACCAGATCCTCTGAGACTCACTTTTCTCAAAACTTTACCAATCATCCACTACATCTCTTCACCTCTCACTTTCAGCCTTTGGGCAGTTATTTCATGTTAGATAACAATCAAATATCATTTCAGACTCAAACTATAATTCCTAAAGGATTGGGGCCGACCAAAAGAGTTAGCTTCCTGTGCTCATTATACGTTATGTCTCATATCTGTTTGGTTATTAACGCAGAAAAATCCAAGTTCTAATAGATCAAACCTCATTTTGTATTAAAAATGTGCCGAGCGAGCAGTTAAGTCATCTATATGATGGGTGGGTGTAAAGGGCCTCCAACTCCAGTTAAAAACATTAGTGGTATTTGAGAAAGGATATGAAATATGAATAAATTATTATTTATGCATAACGTGCACGTCTCCCACAGGTTGAGATTTAATTGGTTGGCCCCAGGAGACGAGAACAGGATGGAGACTGCAGACAGTAACGACGTGCAACGAAACAGCACGAAACTCTGTAAAGAAATACAAAACACTACAGCACTTTTATGTTGTTTTAGTATAAAACTTATTCTACACATTTTATAAACTGACAGAATAATATCCAACTTTTGGATTTCGAAACTGTAAAAAGATGCTGGATTCTCTGTGTTGCTGAAAACCGCCTCTCGTTCTCTCTGTGTTTAATCAGGCCATTTGCAAGGCAAAGAAAGCGTGAACACATAAGAGAACTTTAACTCCATCATGGTTTCTCTGCAGCACACTGTGAACAGGATCAAACCAGATGTGAAAACTAAGTATGTTCACTTCAAATAAACTCTTTAAAGTTTGTTTTTTAGAGCACAAGAGGTTTCAAACAAAGCTGGTTTTTGAGGTCACATCCTGTTTCTTTGCAAAATACTTTATTCTGTGGGACCTAAGTACGTATTCAGTTCATAGAATGTCTGAAATGTGGACGCTCGTCGTGGTTCTGAGTTTTTGGGTTTATTTTGTAATTTGTGTATTCCCACACAATGCTGAAAAGCAAAAAACATGTGGTTATGTTTTCACCTGTATATGTTTATTGATAAAATATCTCATTTTTTTATTGCTGTCATATTTTCTCAGGGATGGATTTTGAAGAAAATCTTAGAGAGTCTTAAAAACATTTCACCTTTTATCTGTTGAACATTTGCAAGAAACAAAATAAAGTCCAGTTGTTTTATTGAAAACTTCAAGGATCTTAGTTTAAATCTCTGACCTGATGACATGCGTTTGATAAAGAGGTCCTTCCATTAAAAACAGTTTTTCTGAGGTTTCTGTTGAATATTTTTGCTCCACAGGTGTTCTTACCTTCATAGTGGGTGAAAACAGGTCAACAACTTCTCTTTCAGTTTTAATCTCTCAAACTACGCAGGTGGCGATAAAACCCGAGTTCTCCCGAGTTCAAACGGCCTGTATCTGTTTCATCACAACTCCTTTGTTCATTAGTATTCATCAGCTCCCGCAGTTGAAACCACACCTAGCATGCTGCTGGCTAAAAGCTGTTAGCATAAGACGTAGCAAACAGGAAGACACAACATCTGACGTTGCCATGCACAGCGGGGCAGGAAACAGTATATCTTGCTCTCATAGGCTAGTTTGTTAGCCAATCAGAGTCCAGCAATTTCGAACAATGAATATGAGCAAGCTGCTGACAAAGCAGTCAAAGCAGCCTGACGGAAGGAGCCGGAACCAGCTGAATTTTAATGCAGACAGATTGAAAGGTCTGTTAATCAGTGTTTCTTAACGTTTTTTTAGATATAAAATGTTTCATATTACTGGTTAATACTTAAGAAATAACCACAAAGTCCTGAAATGTGTATGAAATGGCCTCTTTAAAGAAATACAAGGCCTTTAATTCACTTGTTTCATTTTAGAAATAAAGTTTTCCTTTTTTTCATTGCCCATCGTTTCCCTCAATCATCCTTGTTTCTCCCCTTCTACTCGTTCCTCAACTCCTCTCACTCATTAATCACCTCTCGTTACATATTTACTCTCAGGTTTTTCACCTCCATTGTCAGAGAGATCTGTTACGTACTTTTTTTACATTATTGTCATTTCCTGTTCCCTTCGTTTTCCTGTTTGATCTTCATATGAAAGTTTCTATTTGCTGCCTCGTCAAATCGTCTCATTTCTAAGATTAAAGTTTTGTTCATCTCACTTCCTTTAAATCTGCATTTTTGGGTCCAATCACTCCACTTCCTGTCAAGGCTAATGTAAAACCTCCAGCTAATTCTCCTTATAATAGCCAATTACTTATTTTGGAGTGTGTCCAAGTATAATTATCCTGAGGTCATCATCTCATCATTATAATATTTTTCTCTTTTTTGGTGGGGGGGTTCCCGTTGGCCCTCGCAGCCCAGAAGTTCAGTCTAAAGTTGCTGTACTCACAAGTCTGCTAAGTATTTTTTGGGATTCAGCAACATCTTGTTTTAACTTTTGTTGGAATTGTGCAAATATTTCTCAAAAAAAAAAAAAAAAAAGATCTTTCAGAGCTCAACTTTCTCATTTTATTAATTGCATTTGTAGCTGCGGACACAGCTACGTTAAAACACTTTGCTATCTCCTATTAGCTCAATCTTGTTTTGCAGGAATCAATTACTTTAATTTTCAGAGTGCTTGGCAGCTTCTAAGAGGAGGCCATCACAGATGATGGCTGAGGTAAGGTTTGAGAAATCAGATATTTTATAAATCCTCATCACCTGGCTCTCCCTAAAGTGCTAAGAAATATAGCTAATAAAAGATGTGTGGTAGTTTTATTATTGATTCCCCCGAGCCAACAGCTCCTGCCGCGTGCGGCCATATTTACTGTGGACTAAAAGGCCTAGAAGAGCAGATGGTTTTGAATAAAGCATGTTGACTGTAAATGTCTTGTTTTTCTCAGTGTGCTTTTCCTTCTCACTATGTCACTCCTTGGAAACAAAACTCATGGGACATCAAAGTCAAAAGGATGTCCCTATTTGACAAGACAAGGTCAACAGATCACATTTTTTCCTTTTGTGTTTGATGGAACATCCATCAGTGTTCGTTGAGTTTAAAGTTGAATCTATGCAGCTCATCAATCAAATAATTGCAGATTATCCCAACTGTGTGTAATTTTCTTCTTGTGCTGCATAATTTCCAAACATGTACAATAAACAGGCTCCACAAGGGACATATGAATCTTCAAGGTTAAATACTCAAATATATAGAGATCAATAAACACATACAGTGAAAGAATTGCCTGTTCCTTCGATATCTACAGATCTGCCTTCTCAAACTGCAGTTCCAACAAAGTTTCTAGAGGGATAAACTATAAAAAAGTGAACGAAAAGCTGCAAAAGCCAGATAACATAAAAAGCAAATGTCCAGTCTAACTTACACTACACTTATCACAACCTTCAACATCCTGCTGTCACCTGAGCTTTATGCTTTTTTGAGACATCTTGCTCTGGTGCTGGATGATGGATGACATGCTAGGATTTGGATTACCAAGTTGGACAGAACCAGGAGCAAGCTTGTCACTCCTGTCTTTTATTCAATCGGACAGCAGGAGTCTCACAGAGAGACAGTCTAGTCTGATCGGCCTTGACAGTCCACCCCCTCTACCAGATGAGTGCGCACAAGCAAAGTGACACTCAGAGAGCAGCTTCACGCGTGTGCAGAGGAGGCGGGAAGAGGATGATGCAGAGTAAAACCTCCTGGGAAATCAGTGAACATAAACAGATGAGTGTTTACAGTGACAGTGCTCAAGTATTTATGTTGGTCTGGAATTAGAATACATTATTAGAAAAGAAATTAAGAAGGGTTTCATGTTTAAATTACTACAACCTTCTTTCTAGAGTATTTTTATTTATTTTTAGGCATGAAAAATACATCATTGAACATCATTTGCACTTTTTATGACAAATACTAAAAGGTTTTCATGTGTCCGCTCAGCTGGACAACATCAGTTTGGACTAAGAAATGTGTATTTTTATGAAAACATTAAAATGCACATGCATTACCAGGTGAGAAAGGGTTAGGCCCAAAAAACAAAGCAGAAAAACACAATCTTAAAATTCATGTCTTTAAGGAAAATTAAAAAAGAATACATTTCTTAGCTAACAGCTTTTTGAGAATTACTTTGTTGGTGCTAAAACACTATTTTGTGTCAGACTGTGTTATCTTTGGTATCAATAAATCAAATTGAAACAAACTATATTTGTGATAAGATCCATTCATCTAGAGCTACATCACTATTACATCATAGTATTAGTCTCACTAGTTGCACAAAATATTGAGCTCTTGCTAATAATTATGTGTTGATTCAACACTGTTTAATGTTTAAGTGATGGTCAGACATAAGTGGCTCAATCTTTGAACAAACAAAAAGTTTAATATAAATGGGCTGAAATTCACAAAAACTGCAGATAAAGTACAAAGACTTTATTTCAAAGACCTTAAACAGCCCCGAGAAATATTGATCAAGGCCACCGTAGTATATTACAAGAACGCCTGGAAGCAAAATATGAGGAAATGGGCAATGACTCATGAGAATTACACAGTGCTGGAAACATAGTTTTATGATTTAAAGTTGCTTTTGTCACTCAAACTAAAGACGTTTTTATGAGCTCTAGTTTGAATCCTTCCCTTCTAACCAAAGTAGCCCCGAGGGGTGCAGTTCAGGATTTAAACCTTTTCCTGCAGGTAGGTCAGGTGAGCTAAAGCATGGAAGAGACGGGGCCATCAGCAGCAGAGTTGTTTTAAAGAATGGAGTTATACAACACGCAGCCTGCTACCTCACTTCATCGTGCTTCAGGGATAGAGAAGCAGAGTGCACTTTATGTCTGGGTGTATGTTCATATGTGTGTTTGAAAAAGAGAAGAGGGGAGGAAGCTCTTACAAAACGTCTCAGTATGGCCATTATCTAGACTGACCTTCGTCTCCCATTTCCTCCCATCAAGGGAGCTTAACAAGACCGGATTACAACCAATTACAGGCCTCCCCCAGAGAGCATGAAAACAGGGCTTCGAGGATCATCTATTTATTGTGTATGACCCACCAGATGGAGGATGGTCATTTAACATTTAATCAACTCTAAGAACTGAAGGTTTAAAACTGAAAGTCCTGACACCAAATGCATGTAACAGATTAGAGGCCACAATCTGCTGAGACAGTATTTATGTATCATTACCCCTATTTAGAAATAACAAAGCAAATATTGAAACAACATAATAACATATTATAACATATTTAACTCGTGGTCGTGCACAAATAACAAAGCTTAGACTGTTTAATGTGATTATTTGTATCCTTTAAAGTGGATCTAAGTGGAAATGTTATGAACAGTTCATATTTTGTTGTAGATAACTCGTTGAATAAAGATAGTTTAGTAAAATATTGATCATTTCTAATCCAATTATCAATCCAACAGCTGGTTTGAGACCAAAGCGAATGACAACCATCTTAAAATCAATAATTATCTAAAATATTAAAGGGACATAAGGCAAGATTTGTGAAAAACTACACATGCATTTCCAGTTTATTCAATGCTAATGGGTCATGAAGCATTAAAAACCCAAAATAACGAGGCCATCCGCATATATGTCTGTTGCCTTGGAAACGCTGTGTGCTACATAATGCGCTGCAGTTCGACGTCCGAATTTCCCGCGCAGTTGTAGGGATGTGACGTAAACTGACGCTGCATGCGCGTTGCCGACAGCTCTTGAACAGGAAGAACATGGCCGCCGTGGACTTGGATTCAAACACTGAAGGTATACTTATGGATGTTTCTGCAGCCAGCAAACGACCTGCATCCACTCTCACCCCCCAAAAAAGTGGCACCACAAAGAAAAAAAAGACTTTATCAGTGGCATCTTGTGAGTCTAAAAAAAAATATGACCGAAGCCGGGCAGGCACCCGCATAAATATTGGATATGCGTTCGGTTCATGGAGGGAACTTCAGCTGCATTTGGGAGTGAAAATGGATGCTGACATGGCTCATTTCCTTGTGACCAGGTGAGAAAACATTATAGGTCGTGTTTAGAGCCTGATACAGTATGAAAATGATGAGATCAAATCAAATAACAGAGTGGAGAGACCTGACGTGAAGTATGTTAGCCTCCCCGGTGCAGTGCTGTGAAGACGAACCGTCTGTAAAGTGTCTGTGCGCGCTCCCGTGCCGGCTTGGCTGGTGGCTGCAGTTAGCCACAGCGCCTGTGGCGGCAGCACTGAGTCAGATTTTGTAAAGCTGGCTTAAGTTCCTTTAAGTTCATACCAGTACAGATTTACAGGAAAATATTTTGTATTTCTTGTGTATTTTCATACAATTATTTGGCTGTTTTTAACAATAATATATAAAACTATCTATCTGTAGCACTGCTGGTGGAGTTCGTAACAGATCCAATCAGAATATTATACTATATCTGCCAGAATAACACAACATTTACTTTAAAAAAATCTTTCTGTGTACATACCTCACGTGTACAAATCTATGTTCTCTTTAAAGTTAGTGGGTGTGGCTTATATTCAGGTGAGCTTAATCTTTATTTTTCCAGACAGGTTGTTCAGGAGGCCGTCTGCAACTGATACAATATGACCTGTTCTTGACCTTTAGATAGAAACCCACATTAAAGATTTGAGCTCCCTTTAATATAAAACCGTGTTGTGAACTTTGGACGGCGCCGTTCAGTTTGAGTTTTCAGAAATAATTCTGTCTCATTGGGTAGAAAAACTAATAAAACAGTTTGTGTCATTTATATGTCTGTAATCCTCAAACACAGACATACTACTGATTCAGATCTAATACTTGTGTGTTTTGATGGATTGTGGGTAATTACTGTGTAATATTTAATTATCTGATGAAAGACAGTGTCTAGCTTGGATCTATGTTGTTTTTCCATTTTAACACAAATTTAACCCAATTTTGAGTTTGTTAAACTCAACCAAGACGTTCACACATGATCCATTCCTTCTTTGATAAAAAGCAGATAAGACCGTCTCTCATCATCACGCCATCTCATCCAATTGGTTCCTCATCTCCACTCGGAATTCTTTCATCTCTGAAGCTTTTGTGATTTCTGGGTGAGATCTTCCTCTTTCTTTCCTTCCTCGCTTCTCTTTCCTTCATATTTATTTTTGCTGGAGTCTTTTATTGTCTTCTTGACAAAAGATGCAGTCATTATGTCTGAAGCTGCAGCCTGTGTAAACTAGGCCAGCCAGCGAGCAGTGCAGGCGATCCTCATCTATCTGTATTCTGGTGTGAAGGTGTGAAGTGTTGGAGGACGGTTCGGTCTGAGATAGTCAGGCAGAGAGATGGCCCGTCAATAACACCACCTCACCTGGGGCTTTCAGAAACAGAGCAGTGTATTTGCAGTGTCAGGAGGTGTGCATGTTCACATCCCTGTCTGTCTCCACGTGTCACACACACACACACTCAAACATCAGCAGAGATGTAGAGTGGACAGACTGTCTGTCTGTCTGTCTGCTGCCCATCTGCTCCACCTTCCACAGCCTCATTCATCTTACTTACACTCGATCCAGATGGATCCAAGAGTTTGAACATCACAAGGCCAGTCAGACTGAACAGAGCTCCACAGAGTTTTATAAGATGTACAGAATTCATTGAAGAGGCTTTATTGTGTGAATAATATTTATTTCTGGGGATGGGAGTGAATGTGGGTATGTGGGGACTTTTTTTATTTATTTTATTTTGTAAAGCACTTTGAGCTGAGTTTCGTGCATGATGAAGTGCTATATAAATAAAGTCTTGATTGATTGATTGATTGATTGATTGATTGATTGATTGATTGATTGATTGATTGATTGATTGATTGATTGATTGATTGATTGATTGATTGATTGATTGATTGATTGATTGATTGATTGATTGATTGTTGTTAACAAACTGTAAACATTTTGGATTATTTTCATGTCATATATTTTATCTGCAAGAAATAAAATTTAAACACTCACCATATGCTTCTGGCCTTGGAGAATGTCTTGTCCACTCTGCAAAAACAAACAAAAAACCATGTTTAAATAACAAATTATTTTATTTCATTTTTTTATGACCATAATTTTTGCTACAAGTTTGTCTCCCTAAATACAATTAATTTGGATGAAATTATTTTCTTTTCTTGTGGGAATTTAGTCTAAAAAAATCTGCTTTTAAACAGGATTTTGGATTCATTTTATTGAGCTTGATGCCCACTCTTGCATGAATGAATCATAAACTCAAAAATAGTTTCCCTGCTCTTGTCTGCATGAAAACCTGATTTAGAAACAAGCCAAAGATGCTGCGGGATCGTTGGCCACCCTTTCCCCTCACAGAAAGCCCACTGAAATCTAAGTGGGTGGTTATGCAGGAAGCTGGATTGCCCTGAAATAACTCCTGCCATCTGTTAAAGTAGCATTTCCAAGGATGAAAGGATGATTAGAAGCCTGATTTCTCTGAGACAAAATGAATCTCATGTCATTACTCGCAGCCAGTCAAGAATAAACCATCATCTGTTCATAAATCAGAACCTGAATCTCATCTTTTTGAGAGTTTTCCCAGTTCTTCATGAACTCTTTCTTACCTTTTCCTGTGAGCGAACATGTTCTGCTCAGGCAGGGATCTTTTTTCTACTCCTGAAGGAGACTTAACATTTGAAATCAGGACCTCTGAAATGATCTGCCAGAAGAAATCAGGTCAGAGTAATCAGTGTCCTCTTTTAAATCCACACTAAAAGCAAAATTTTCTCGTCCTGATTTCAACTGGGTTTCAATTTCTTATAAGACCTCCTTTTCCTGTTTTATTGTGTATTAAAGTGTGTTTCACCTTCATTAAAGAGGCCATTTCATAAAAATTTCAGGACTTTGTGGTTATTTCTTAAGTATTAACCAGTAATATGAAACATTTTATATCTAAAAAAACGTCAGGAAACACTGATTAACAGACAGTCAAAATTCGTCTGGTTCCGTCAGGCTTCGGGCAGCAGCTCATTAATATTCATTATTCAAATTTGCTGGACTCTGATTGGCTAACAAACTAGCCTATGAGAGCAAGGTATACTGTTTCCTGCCCCGCTGCACATGGCAACGTCAGACGTCGTGTCTTCCTGTTTGCTACGTCTTATGCTAACAGCTTTTAGCCAGCAGCATGCTAGGCGTGGTTTCAACTGCGGGAGCTGATGAATACTAACGAACAAAGGAGTTGTGACGAAACAGATACAGGCTGTTCGGACTCGGGAGAAATCAGGTTTTATCACCACCTGCGTAGTTTGAGAGATTAAAACTGAAAGAGAAGTTGTTGACCTGTTTTCACACCCACTATGAAGGTAAGAACACCTGTGGAGCTAAAATATTCAACAGAAACCTCAGAAAACCTGTTTTTTAATGGAAGGACCTCTTTAATAACTGGATGATGTTTATTAAAATCGCTTCAAGGCCTTTTTAGAGCTTTTCACTGTAATCATGTTACTCATCTTGTGCAGATTCTCTCATTTTTAACCAGATGATGAAAATCCTGGATCATTTATTCTTTCACATTTTTTATTATTATTTGCGAGTCATGGTGTTTTTTACACATTAATATATGCACTAGTATATTTTTATAGAGTGTGATTTTCATTTACAATCTAAACTCCAAAAATACTGTCTGTCATTTAGTCATCAACAACATATCAGGTGTTAAAAATGTAGATATTTGATCATTTCATGTAAAGTATTAGCTTATTTTGAAACATCTGGAAGTGAGGAGACCAGCTGCTGGAGTTTTGGGAGAGGAATGTTGACCCGTTCTTGTCTGATGCAGATTTCTAGCAACAGTCACTGAGTTTGTGACTGGATTTTTTTATTTTTTTAATGATGCATCAAATGTTTTCTGTTGGTGAAAAGTCTGGCAGGCTGTCCACACCACAGTCACTAATCCCCCAACATCAGACATGCAGGGTTTTGAACTGTCCAGTGTATCCATGTTTCCAACAGGAATTTCAATTTTGACCTAAATCTGACCCTAGAACAGTTTCCATTTCCCCCCAAATATTTTAAATGAGTTGTGTTCCATGTTTCTGGATCATGTTTACATATGGCTTCATCTTTAACTGCTGTATGTGGATCACATGGTGAACTGTGTTGACAGACTGTGATACCTGGAAATGTTCTTGAGTTCATGCAGTGATGTTTAGTAGACAATCATTTCTGTTTTTAGTTCAGTGTTGCCTCAGAATCTGTAAATCATGAGCATCCAGTTTTGACCTTTGACCTTGTCCCATGATCATATCAGTTCTTCCTGATTCTCTGAATGTTATTCACTCTGGATGGTGGGAACATCAAAGTCTTTGAGGAAACATTTTTTCTCAAATTGTTCTATTTTTTACTCAGTTTGTCTCAGATTGATGAACCTCTGCTCATCTTTACCTCTGAAATGTTGCTTTTATACTCAGACATGTTACTGAGCTGATGCCAGATGAACTCATTAATAGTCAAACGTTAATCCAGTTGTTTTTAAATTATGTCAGTTTCTCTTTAAACCTTTTGTTACATATGTTTCAACTTATTGCTGCCATCAGATTCAAAATGAGCTCATGTTTCCTATGAAATATTAAAATATCTCAGTTTCAACACAAGATAAGATAAGAAATACTTTATCAATCCCTCTGGAATGAAAATTATCATCTGAGCTAAAATCTTTGCTCTATATTTTTATTTACATTTTACACAGTGCTTCCATTTTGGGGGAATGGCTGCTTAGGGTTGTATATTCAGATTTACATTTACTGAAACAGTTAAATGTAGTTATTAGGAGTTGTATTATTAATTAATGAATGCCTACACAAAAACAAAGCAATTCATTTTTTATTTTAATATGCTTTTATTTTAAATGTTTGTTTTTTATTTAGTTAAATTTAGACCAAACTTCAATAAGATATATAAACTAAAGTCCATTCTGAAAAATAAAAGATTAGAATATCAGAGGGGTACTATTAAATACATGAAACTACTTTAAACACCTTAACAACTGATAATAAATAAAAAATGCAATCAAACATAATATAAGAAAATTGTCATAATAACTATTAAACTCCACTGACTATAATTCCAAAAAAATTTCAATCTATAGCTTGAAAAGAAGTAAGAAAAACTAAATCTTATTTATTCCTATTAAATAGTGAAATTCTTGTAACTGTAATTATTCTAAACTCTGGTCGTTTTGCAGTAACAACGCTTCAGATGGAAATGTAATGACCACTTTCCACCAATAGATGGCAGTATGTGTTTACAGAAGAGACAACCATGTTGTTTACACTGTCAAAATCTTAAAAAACGTTTAAGTTTTATGTCTCCTACAGATTAAAACTCAACTGCTCGTGTTCGTATGAGGCAGTACTGCAGTTATAAACACAGAGCAGCTTTTGTTGGGATGCAGCTCCTGAAGTTAACAGCTCTGTGAACATGTGATGCTCATGGCTGCTCTCCTCTCTTGTGATCTCTGACAGATATGATACACAGAAGCAGAAGCAGGAATGCTGACTAAGTGTTTTTTTTTTCTTCATTAAATTGACCTCTTATCAGTTCTCAGTACAGTTTAACACCAGACTCTGCAGAAAAACACCTCCATCCCCTGAACACAGCTGTTTCATAGCAAATAAGCATTAGTGTGTTATGATATTATGCATGTGTGATTACTTTGTTATCATACACCTTTTGCATGAGTTTGTATGAATGTATTTAAATTGTACTTTTCTTGTCTTCTTGACCACTTTGAAACCTTCTCAGATGACATAAAACTTTTTCTCCTCCATATAGAAGCTGATGTTTTGATGAAAGCTAAGTTATAGAAGTTTTTCTTTCAGACCAAGGTGTGCTGAATGTCTCAACCACAGACACTTTCCTCCTGAACCATAACTATCTGCTCATATTGGTCAATAATTAGATTTTCACTTGATCTCATGGTTTAATCACAGTATATCATTGATAATAGCTGATAAGAGTGAATGTGATATGAAACTCTGGACCGTTCCTTTAATTTCATAAGAATTCCCCTTAAAGTTGAGCTGATTCAACTGAAAGTAAGAATGCAAAACCTGCGAACAGGGCCACAAGGGATGTCAGGGGATCTCCAAAAATACATTTATCCCCAAGTGACATTAAAATCTGGATGAAATGTAGTTGTGGTCTACACGTTAGCTGGAAAAATACTTTCTCTTGGACTTCAAGGAATCAAGTGATAATAAAAATAAAAAGTCGAAATTTAGCTCACAAATACGAAAGAGTGAGAGGAGATACAACAACATTTAATTAACCACAAACGATCCACAAAGAGTTTTGGAACCAAAAGTAACAAAAGTTACTTCTTCTTTTTTTGCAAGACATTCTCAAAAGATAAATGAAAGTTCAAAGCTTCCTCCTTCTGAGAAGTCTTACATATTGAGAGGAAACGAGTCCCGGGGAGTTCATTCTTCACTAAAACACAGACATGAGCAGGTTTTAGTCTGATTCTTTCATTTTCAACAACCCAAGGCCTCCGTGTGATGACATTCAGATTTGTGGTGTTGTTTTGTCTCATATCCACTAACAGTGAGCGTTTCATTGTGTTCGGCTGATAAATCTGTTCTCTACATTAAATGGAACGTATGGCAGCTCTGAGGAGAGCGGTGAAACAGGCTGTCTGCTGTCTGAGTGTGAGGCGACTGTTTTCATACGCATCACTAAAGAAAACATTTTGCTGAAACTCATCATCCCGCGTCATCCATCCATTCTCAACTTTCATGGAATTCCCATAAAATTAAATCAGCCAGGGTGTGTCATTATGAAATCATGGCTTTAAACTAAATGCCAAAACCAATACAGGAAATTTACAATAAAACCCGACCTCGTCTAAACAAGAGAAAATGACAACATCAGCTTACTGGAACTTACAGGATTCAGCTGTAACAGTCAGGATGTTTCTGACTGTGTGCATTTAATATGTGAAAGAGTAAAACAAGGGTGAAAAGAAAGTTTTTTTTTGTGTATTGTACAAATATCCACCAAAACATGAACAGATTTGTTGGTATTTGATGGTCACTTTCTGATCACACTATTGGTCAGATAAGGAGCTCCACTGAAGACGACCAAGTTACAGAAGGAAAAATTAAACATAAAGAGATCTGGGTTCATTTTTTCAGTTGTTTTGCTGCATCTGATGCAGGTTGTGTTCAATCTGTGCAGGTTACAATGAAAAAGCAAAACTATCAAAGTGTTCTGGAGTGAAATGTGACGCATGGTGTCAGAAAACTTGGTATAAGTTGCAAGTCATGAGCCACGATAACTCCAATCATACAGCTCAAAACACCCTCGAGTTGCTGATGTTTTAAAATGTCCTTCAAGAGCCCAGATTTGAATCCTGTTTTAGAAAGAGTGAATGTAACATGCTGGCCAATGCAGATGTTGACAGCAATAGCTGCAAAAGATGCTGCAACAATTGTTTGTCTGTTTATACCATTTTTTAATAGTTTTATAATAGGAAATATTCAACAGCATCAATAATCGAAAGCAAAATCTGACTAGTGTTAAATATGAAAAAACAATAAGGGTTAGTAATTAACTTTTATCAGTTTCATATAAATTCAGAGGTATTTTTGTTTTATGTTCATCATCAACGATTCGGGGTCATCTGTCCTCATTTCAGCTTATATGTAACAAACTAAAAAAACAGTTTGTCAGGGTGATTTTATGTACGAGAAAATAAATAAATCATGTAGAAAGTGCAGGAAACGTTGCGTGTCGTCCCTTTACGTTTCAATAGTAATTTAAACTTTCTGTGACATGCTTTTTATACAGGGATTAGTAGGGATGACTTATACAAACTACAATATTTCAGCTTTGACTTTAAGCTCAGAAAATGATCAGATGATCCCGTCTTTAGCTCAACACTTACTCAAATTAGATTTTTCAACTGCTCACCCTGAACAAAGTGAAGATAATCAGAGCAAAGAAACTAAGTCACAACATTCTGTGGTGAACAAAAAGAGGAAATGAGCCTATTTCAATGGAGTTGTGTTGATTTGAGTTTTTACAACTTAAATCTCACAAAAAACTTTATTCCTATTTTTTTCTCTTATTCACATGAAGTTGTTTCTAAAAGCACCACAGCACAGGGAGGAATGACAGCTGGTAGTCACCAAATACTCGCTCTCCTCAAGGTATCAACCACCAACTGGTTGTCATGGAAACAACCACCCCTCAGGCAGAAGAGGACAAGTCTCAAACCCAAAACTCTGAGTAGCTTTAACACTTGACAAGGAGGTAATTCAACTTAATCTGACTTCAGCTGCAGCTTGAGATGTTCTTCCTCCCTCCCTGTAAACTCTTAAACATTTTCTTCATATTAGCTGCACTTAGCTTAACGCTATTACAGCAAGTAGGTCAGCAGACAGAGATGAGGAGCGAGTTCGGAGAAAATCCAGCTTTAAACAAACACGTTTGTTACTCCAGCTACAAATCTGCTGCAAAGCCATGTTCATGAATCTGAAATATAGTAAACACTCTGAATTTAGAATAATCCAGATGAATTATGAATCAAACATAATCATCCTACAAGGTTTGGGGCTAGATGAGCATCTGTTGTTACGTTTCACAGATATTTGGGACACTTGAAACAATTTTTTCAATCAGCTGATGAAACTCAGTTTGAAATATGAGCTTCACCTCAAACTTTATTTTTGAAATTGGAAGAGATAAAGCAAAAATCTCAGAAGTGGCAGATTTTAGGTGGGTGAATAACATCATATTCTACGTATTATATATATATTGGACTCATCAAAATTAATTATCTAAATCTTTTTGCATCTTTTAAAGAGAATTTAACTGTAGTTCTCTCTTATAATGTCAATAATGTGTTTAAATGTCAAAAACTCCCCATAAAACATAATAACCCATAATAACTCCTATGAAAATCATCTATTTATTCATGTTACTTCATTAAAATCTACATATATTGTACATTTAAAAACAATAGAAATCCTGTTTCATGTTGCTAATGGATGCTTCCTAAATATTCAAACAAGAATGTGACTTTTATAAATGTCCAGTGAGAATTAAAGCAGTACTGAATAACTTTTCTGCAGCCGTCTCAGACAGTCATTGCTGTAGTGTTGTGTAGAAATATGCTACCTGTTGAGATGTGCTACACATGTGCCGTTCTACAGTCTTAACTTCAATAAACAGATTTATCATTTATTTTTGTTTCTATGTTTTTTCCATAAATACATTTTACTTATCAAATAAATGCTCCCAGGACAGGAACACTAAATACTTTCTTTGCATTGTCAGAGTGACTGGCAAATGTTTGGACACACCCAGAAGAGAAGGACCCAACAATGGCCACCAAGGACCCAGAGGGCTTTTATATAGAAAATATCAGGGAAGGATCATAAAAATATGTTTAAATAATTAACAGGACACACTCACCATAAACAAGAATTCTGTATAAACTTCTAATGAAATCTCGTTATGAAATAAGTTGCTAATTCGTACTATGGAGGCATTTTTCTTCAGGGCAGCATAAATCCTCAGAACACCACTTCCAACTGCGACCCAAATTACTGAAGTTATTTAGTCTATTTTAAGCAATCGGAGGCTCACAGAGTGTCTCAATATGAAAATGAACATGTTTTCGTTGAGAATCCACTTAGACAAATTTCATAACTGTAGCTTAAAGTTGAAACAGTTATTTAGTACTGCTTTAAAGTGAAATGCAGATGTGTTTCAGTGATGATAACAAATCTATATCCATCTTCTATACACTCTTGTTCCTGTTCAGGGTCGCGGGGAGGCTGATCTCCAGTTATTGGGTGAGGGGCGGGATTTCACCCTGGACCATCCATCACAAAGAAACAAACAACCGATCACACACACCTATTAACATCTATTAAGAATTACCAATTAATCTGTCCTTCATATATGTGTGAGGAAACACACACATGATCAAACATGATACAAACTCCATGAAGAATAGATATTCGAACCAAGGACCTTCTTGCTGCAAGGCAACGGTGCTACCAACTACCGATTATTTAATAGAAAAATTTTAATCAACAACAAAATAAATTATTATGGTTTATACGTGCAGGCAAAGATCTTTGACAAAGGGAAATCACTGAACTCTTTGAACTTGAAATGAGTGTCAATAAGCTTCTTTTGCCTTTTTGTTTGTGGGTTTTATATTTATGGTTATGTTTGACAGTTTTATATATTAGATGTAAAAACTATTAATTAGCTGTAAAGTGTTTGGTGCACCAGCAGCGAGCAGAAGCTTAAAAAAAATCAGAGGTTGTCTGATAGAGTGAGTTTAATACGTTAAATCCAAAGCTGGTCAAACGCTGCTGCACTTGCAAAGATATGCAGTAACTGAGTATATTTAACCTGTAGTGTTAAACAGTTATTTACTGTATGTTTCTATTTAATATTTCTTTATACTTTCACTCAACCAAACTTACGATGAACTCCTTTTTTTTTACATTGATTTAATAACAACCGAATGAATGTTTGAGTTAAACTTTACACAATGAAAGATTCAACAAGCTTTTACGTTTCGTTTTCACGTTTGTTCTGATGAGGAGGTCAGCGATCATCAGGCGAGAGGCGAGATACACCTTGGACAGGTAGACAGGTCCATCACAAGGCTTCAGCTGGAACTCATAAACTTAAAGAAACTGTTTTAGAACAACTAAGTGCAACATTTTGAAATTCAGAATCAATGCAAATGTCAAAAAGGATGAATTTGACATTATTTTTTTAAATGCAAAAGATTTACAAGTTAGTTGTTTTTTCCCCTTTTGGTTTTCTTATAACCACACAAAGTTGTGCAGTAAATAACATCCACCCTCCAGCTCCAGCTGCTGAATTAAAAAATATCAGAAAACTCCTACAAAGTGTTGGACAACTCTTTATCTCATTGCACTGTAAACTCTTATTACACATCACCTTCATGTGTGTCTTATTATATTTTAAATGTGGATTGTAGTTGTGGGGGCGACTATGACCCTCTTTAAAAAATAACGTACCACCTACTGATCATGTGTGACTCCAATCAGTTTATTCTCCAGTTTTTCTCACATTAACACCTACTTTACCTCGTATTCTCACTACTCTTCAGAATGAATTCAAAAATAGAGGGACTCACAAGCTTCTCAGTGTTTTCCACAGGAACAACACCCAGGCACACAAAAAGTGTAAAAACAATAGTGAACGTGACCAGATGTGGACTGTGTCTCAGTCCGTGTGGGCTGAATGAGCTGATGTCAATGGACTCATTCAGCCCACGTAAATAAGCACAAAGAGGCTGAATGTCCTTATTTAGATACAGTACAGTAGGATGCAGTGTGTAAAAAACACACACACTGGTACTACAACTATGATGGAAGCAAAATGTATCATAAGTGTCAAACTAAGTTCACACATGAGAGTTTTAATGTGTGTTGGAGCAACGACAAGTTTTTTTTTTTCTGAGAAAATGTTGATAAAAGTAATTTCTTATAAATATAATAATGCTGTTGTTTTCTTGTCTGTGGGATTGTGTTAAAATGGTGATTCAAACCAGTCTGCTGGTTTCTTTACATAATAAACTTTTTATTAATTGGCATTTCATAACTTACTGAATCTGATTACTTATTACAATTAATCAAATTATTTGCATGTAACGAACTTCAAATCTGGACTTTTGGTCTGAATTTGTTTCTGTGAAGTGATTTGAAATTACTTTTGTGCTTTAAAAAAAATGAATTGAACTGTGTTATAGTGGATCCCAAATTTTTTTTAAATGGAAACATTACATCTGTCATGTCCTTTGTTGTATAACATAATACAACATAATTACTGGGATAATTCTGCCAAAATCCCAGTAGCTGGACTTGATCAATATCAATATTGGTTTGTTAAAGAGTTTTTGTGAACTCCAGTTTTAGTCTCTTATTGGTTCATTTAGTAGACATGTATAAAGGAAGTCGACGCATCTTCATCAGTTTTCCTTGTTCACACTTGAAATACGCATGTGCTGCCATGTTGTCTGATTACAACAGACATGGGGCTGAAAGCCTCTTCATCTGATAACCAGTTAACACTAAATTTATAAGTGAAACTGATATTTGAATATACTGCAGCAAGCTAATGTCTCTGAATCAACAGAAGTCAGCATCTTGAAAAAGATATTTGGGTTGTATTTTTGTTTTTGAGATTTTGAGTGTTCCATTTCTTTATATGGAGGAGGCAGGACATCAAACTAATACTGCAGCCAGCCACCAGGGGGCGCTGGTTTTGTTTTGACTTCAACTTCCTTTATGTTTTCCAGTGTCTAGTTATGGGGAGTCTAAGTCTCCTCCCCTTCCGGTCGGCCCATGGGTCCCTTGGCCGAAAAAATAATGAATGGAAGTCAATGGAGCAATAAAAGCTATTTTCTGGTCCACTTTGTCTTTCACCCTGAATCACACGTATGTTGTACCTCCATTTAAATGATAATTAATGATGTGAGTTCCAACTGTCTTTATCATGTGACTTCTGAGTTATTTGCTTTTAAAAATTCACAATTAAAATGACGACACATTGGTGGTCGCATATATGACGTCACCGCAGAATCTCCGTCTTTTCACTGCCTCGCTTTTCCCTCGTTTTTACACCCCCCCCCCCTGTTGAAATGCCTGTCTGAAGTGGTTGCTCCTTCTACTGTTTCCCAGCTGATAAGAGAACGAGGAGAAGGTGGATAAAATTGATCAGGTGAGGTATTAGAATTTCTGTTGCTAATTCGTTGAGTGGTTTGGTGACGTCAGTTTTGCTAGACCGGCTGTTGTAGTCCGCTACGTGTTTTTACACAAAACCTAAAATTTTGCCGCGTGTCGAAAATGATCACTTTCTCGGCATCAAAACTTGTCTTTACAATTCACGAACATCATATGTTCGAAAATAACTTTTATCACTCCATTGACTCTCATTCATTTTTTTTGGGCAGCAGGGGACCCATGGACCGGAAGTAGAAGGGCGTGACTTAGGCTCCCCATATTATGTGTGAATGATTCACCTTTTTATAGTATATTCCACTGCTATTTCCACATAGCTCATTGAGTTTATTGTATTTTTTTAAATTGTTCAAATATAAAAAATATTAATCTTAAATAGCATCTACAAGCTTTAACTGAAATTACTCAGTTCTGTTTGTAGTTAAACAGCTCGCCACATTTTGACTTATAGAAAGACGTATGCATCTGGGAAAAACAAATATGATGTCCATATGATTTTTCTAACGGAAAATGTTTTTATTTTTGTTAGCTGTCCTCTGTCTCTCCAAGATGCTTGACTCTTTCTACCAATCAGAGACTTTCTTAAAGCTTGTAGACCAAATACTGTGTGAGCAGCACAAATCTGTACATTTAAACTTAAAGAGTTTTTTTAAAGACTATTAACATTTATATCCTGTCAAAAGCCTGTAATATGAAAGACATTTCTAAGATGGTATAATGCAGCTATATTATTTTATACAATTCTTTTTCAAATTAAAAAGTAGAAAAGGTTTGAGACTTCGATTTTAATAAAACTTGTTGTAAATGGTCATGCATAGTTACAAACGATTGATGCTGACATCTGAATGTGAATATTGCATAAACATATGCATGGTTTAGTTTCCTTTTTTTTTTTTGAGGAAAACAAATTATTGGCCCTGTCAGCTGTAGATAGATGACTGGAGTTAACGCTCAGCGCTTTCCCCATATTGTTCTGTGCAGATGGCTTGCTGTTGTTGATTTGAATATAAATGTGTCTGTCAAAGTAAATATTCAAGGTGGATCTACTTCATAAGCACCAAAGAGCCCCCTGGTTATCCTGCACCTGCACTTTGTTTGGTCACTGCCCTCTGAAGGGTACTTAAATGTGCTCCTGCCTGGCTGCGTAATCGTCTTTAAACATGCAAACGTTCATCTCTGTCGAACAAAACAAATCTCTCCTTATTGTTTTCTTTGTGTCCAAAGCACATTACTCAGCATAGCTCAAACATCAGATTAAAAAAAAAAAAGTACGTTTAAAAAAAAAAGAAACTACATTCTTTCTGTTTAATATTGTAACACGTTTAGTTTTGATTACTTGAATTACTTGAAAAATATTTTTCTAATCAGATGAGCAGAGGATACCAATTACATTGGAGGCCTTCTTGGATTTCGACACAATCGCTATCTTTCCACTGGGCTGATTTTAAACTGGACTGACAAGCATTCTTCCAGTTTTTCTATGGAACATTACAACATAAAGCATTATTGTTCAGGATGCCTAAAGGTCGTTTCACTGAGGGTGCTGGGAGAGCATTCAGTTCATTTAACAGCAGCATGATTAGGGCTTTATAAGGAAAGCCATGAGACAAAGGCACAGAATGTGTCATGTGATAAACAAATACATACCAGTCCTACAAGAAGAAGGACAAATAAGAATAAAAACAAACACTGTTACAACCTTAAAGTCAAACTAGCCTGAAATGATTTCTGCAGCTGTTAATGAAATAAAAACAACACTTTTCTCTACAGTGAGACAAAACCTCAAATCAAATAAAACTAACAATGAGAAGCAGTTTGAGGATTTATTCTAATATTAGCAGGTGAACTGTGTCGATCTGTTTGTATAGAAAGTGGATTCATCCCCCAACTGACTGTCTTTAAAGACAAATAATGAGTTCAAAGATAAAAGCCTGTCCGAGTTCCACACAACAGAAAGTTACTGCCAATTATTTAGAAGTTGAATTAAGTTGAATTTTCTTTTATTAGCTTGAACATGGCTGCATGGTGGTGACGTTGATAACACTGTTGCCTTGCAGCTGGAAGGTTCCAAGTTCAAAACTGGGATGGAATATTTTCTGGAGTTTGCATGTTCTCTCTGTGCATGACGGGTTTCCTCCAAGGACTCCGGTTCTCTCCCAAAGACCAAAAAGTGTAAGGTTCAGTGTTTTTGTGACTGTGTTTTGTGTGTTGGGTGAGTAGTAAGGTCTGAGCTGGAGAGTTGGTGCAGGTTGATCAGCACCAGCTGGAGGAGATCAGGCTGATGAGGAGCAGGAGCGTTTAAAAGCAGCAGGCTGACAGTCATTCATCACCTGGTTGTTGACGTTACTGGTAACTAACCAAACCCACCTTCCGAGTTTCCTTGAGCTAAAGTATTTTCTAGTGTTTTTGTATGTTTGTGAGTAACTGGTCTTTCTTCTGAACTCCACCTAATGTTCCTGCTCCTCATTGTGTCCCTGTGAAGTCCCTCCTGAGTCTGTGTTTCTCTGAGTTCCCTGTTCGGTTCCTCCTGTGTCTCCCCGTGTTCATCAGCCTGAGACCCGATCTCCTCCATCCTGCCTGTCCGCTCTCTAGCGCCCGCTCACCCGACACATCTCCTGGACTNAGAGACATCTCCCTGCACAGTCGCCTCACTGGACCTTCCTCCTCCTCACGCCCATCATCATCATCACTCCCATGAATCTCATCTCCTGAGCACATCTTTGCAGTTTGTCCCTCATACAGTGTCTAACCTCTCCTACAGTACCGGACCCTCCCGAGCCTCCTGCACATTCCTATCACTGTAAATAAACTGTTCACTTTTGCACCTGAGCCTGTTGTCCGAGTCTGAGTTCTGCATGTGGGTCAAACACCTCCCGGAGATCATGACAAAAACATGCAAGAGGTTAGTTGGTTACTCTATATTGTCCTTGGTGTGAACGTTTGTCTATCTGTTTGTGGTCTTGTGATGAAATGGCGACCTGTCCAGGTGTGACCCCGCCTCTCTCCCTATGGGTCTAGATGATAGACGGACGGACGGACATATGGCTTGAACGTTGAGAAATTTGAGATTTTTGTCAGCTGACCTGGAAACTGATTTAACCCTGATGAAACACGCATGATCAAATGGACGTGTGCAGATTAGGAATAACCCCGACGGATAAAACCGGCTTATGAGAACCTGTTATAAATCAAATCCAGAACATATGATGTTATATATATATGTATATACTGTTAGTCAGTTCAGATTTATTTTAGAGAAGCAGAACCTTAAAACATGAAGATAAAACATGTTTCTTTAAATCTAATCCCTTAAAACTCCAAAAATATCATTTAAAAAACCTCCACTTGCAGTTTTAAATGTGTATCTGTAAATTCTACAAAGACGAAATAGAATAAAACATTTACATTTTGAAGTGGCAGAAACTCTTCTGAGTACCGCAGCTGTGATTCACTCTAACAGCCACTTCAGCACCAACTTTTTGAAATGATTTGAACTATTTTCTGTTTATTTTCAGCAAACAGCAGACCCTCCTTTAGAGTAAGTGTTCAATGTCAAATGTAATTTGATGAATAATTAGAAGAAATGTTGATAAAATACTTATTAGAATAAGCTAACAGGAAATTTAAAGGGTCTAACTTGGAAAATGAAGGAAATTTCAACAACAGTGTTATTAAAATTTTTTTGCCTCTTTTAGTTGCTGCAGCATGTTTTTAAACTGACCTGTATGTTGTTTTCTATACAATGTTAAAACTTTGGAACCTACGTCTGATTCTCATCCACCTTTCTGAATTTAAGGTAAACAAACTGGGCAGTTCCAAAGTTGTACCTCTTGCCTCTTCTGCTTAAGCGTGTACTCTTGTTCATGTGAGCGGATCATACAGGTAGAACCTGAACTGTGAAGTTCATGTGGGAAAACAGAAACCTGTAAAGAAACACCTGACCTCATTTTCCAGCGATTCCTCAACACGTCTGTGTGAAAACTCTTCAAAACAAGTTGAAAGTGAGAATAAGCTGGTAACAATATATGAGACACACAGCGCAGTCCTTAAATACAGACTGTAAAAACAAGACATTGAGAAAACACTGAAGGGTTTTTATCGGAGTTCTGGAAAATCAAAGTCGTTTAAAAGAAGAATTTTTAGGGGAGAAAAAGCTTTGAAATGTTCTATGTCAATGTATCTGTTGTGTCACACGTTCTAAACAATGATGCAACAAATCCAGATGTGAATTTGAATTCCTGGAATGACAGTGATGGTTTGATGAATCATGTTCTGTGTCTGAATCAGACTGTTAAAGAAAAGCACCTCCAGTTTCTAGAGACGCACGATTGTAACAGTGACATACAGGCGCGACTTGAAGACAAGAGAGAGGCTGTGATGTAAAAAACTGTAAAAATAGTCTTTTCTTACAGCACATTGAAGATAGCTGACAGAACTGTCTTCTTAAAGGTCACACGATTTATATGATGCATCAAAACGAAATGTTTTGGAACATGATTTATGTGTATAAATCAAATATATCAGAAAAATGACTGTATTTAGTTTATATTTGAAGATCCTTTTCCCCGTTCAACACATATCGCTTTACCTTTTTCTTTAAAAAAAATATTCACTTATATTCAGTGTCATGACTGAAGTCTGTCACAAACTGAGTAACAGCACTTTCTTTACAAACATTCAGTAAAAGACTGAGTAAAAGGGATCAGACCCACAGACTGCGTAAAAAACACAAAAATGTGCCTCTGCTGTGTCAAATTAGAATTACCATGTTGATTATCAAGCAACAACAGCTGTAATATCTGATCTAATGTATGAGGGGAATATGTAAAAATGACAAGCAGGATGTGAAAGAGAACAGCTGATTTGATGAATGATGATATTGTTCAAATTCCACAAATATCAACTCTCCCAAACGGACACTGACACGGATTCTGCAGAATCATCAAAGCTAGCAGCCCCGAAGCAGAGATGAAAGCTCAGTCATAATAAAAATCTTACCCTCCATAGGCTCCAAAAGTGAAACTCCTCTTTCTCTGCGGCATTCCGGCTGATAGATAGCGGCGAGCCCGTCAAACTCACTGCTGAGCGGAGGCAGCACTTGTTCCACTTACGCTGACTGAGCGTGTTTGTGTGTATGAGTCAGCGTGTGTGAGAGTGTGTGTGTTTGTATGCGTTACTTCCACTCCCCAAAGCCTGACATGCCCTGCCTCCTCCCTGCTCACACTCCTCCTTCAGCAGAAGGAGGAGGGGGGATTAGCAGTGTGTGTGTAGAGGGGGGGTCTTCCATTGAGCCCAGTGATCCAGACTTTTCCACATAACTGGTGATTTATCACACCTCAGAATAACCCAGAGAAGAACTTCTATCCACAAACCCACTCAACAATGACACAAATCTGTTCTCTATTACTTTATGTGTGAAATGTTTAAAGGATCTCAGGTGATTGTTTTTTGGGTGAGTCCAGTAACACAAGTTCTTCTCCACTTTGTCACTGACAGCTTGTCAAACAAGACAAACAGTTTGTTATTATTCACAAATCACAGTCGCAGCTCCACTCCTGCAGGCGATGACCTCTGAACTAATCTGTGTGCATTCATCTACCTGCAGCCTCTCTCTGTCGAGCGCACCCAAACGGAAACAGTCCTGTAACATCGACTTCTCCCTGTGTTGTTTTTAAGGAAGCTGCATTGATTAAATGGAGTGTCTGGACAGAGCGACTCTCCTTCAAACCTGCTGCTGAGGCCGATAAACTGGCTGCTGTGACAACGATACGTTAATGCTGCCTTTGGATTATTGAATGAAGAAGGACTGCAGTCTCATGCATCAGACAAATATCTGATCAGAAATCTCATCTAGCGCATCGGCACGGTGTTGAGTGAAACCAGACTCCTGTTTGGTTCAACAGAGAAACATTTTACATGTGAAAACTTTATAGAATTTATCAAATTTAATCTCCCAGAGGACCGATGATCATGTCTTCATCACATTAACTGTAAAGTGCTCACAGTAACCGAACAGAGAAGCACTTAATTAATCAATGGGCTTATAAAACAAGAACAATCAGGCTGATGACGATTAAATCAACTCACTACAATTAGATCAGCCCTTTGCTTTCAGCGTTGTTGTTGTTGTTTGACTTTGTTGGTAATGTACTCCACCTTGTGGTACTTTTGGCTCACACACACTTGATTGATGGTCTGATTGTAAGATTAGATTAGATGCTTGAAAACCTACTTCTGAAAAAGACTTTTTGGTAAGTCCCAATATTTAATAAATTATTGATATTGTTGTAAATGATAAGAATACAGTCATGTTTCGCAAGAAAATGTGTTTTTTAATGTAAACCTATGTTCTACAACCAGCTGCCATCAGTAGAATTACACTCCAGGTAGGTCTGACCATGACTGGATTCATCTTTTATGGATTAGAGTCTGTTTAATAAGAAGAAGTTTATTAGAAAATTCTCCCATAATGGTTCCAGTCATGTGATTCACGCATAATTCATGTCTTCCTTAATACATGTGAAATTATTGAACTAACAGAACAATGGATGATAAAAAAATCAGATCAGTCCTAAGGCAGAGGGTCACTTGTGATCGAACTCTAGTTAAGAGTTTGAAATGTTTCATATATACGGATTAGCAAATTTGCATAAAAAACAGAAGTCCGATATCCGACGTGTAGAAAACACAAAACTCTATTAAAATCGATGGTTCAGATGTGATTGAAGTGGGTTTCTCTTGAGAGCTCTTTGAACAACCTCAGTTGGGTGAAATAGAGATTAGTTCTGAGTAGCAGGCTGAGCTAACAGCTAGGCAGTGGTGCCAGTGACAAAGTGGATTACTGTCATCTGGAAACAACTTGTATATTAAAAAATGTCTTCAGCCTTCAGGAAAACTCTGTTTTTTTAAATGTTACACCGTCAATTTGGCAAAAATAATAAAAATTTTCAAGTGGAACATGCTGCTGAACTCAAAGCGCTACAGATAAAAAGCTTTATGGCTAATTTTTGCTGCAAATAATTATGTAATTCAACATTCACAGCAGTGTAAAGGTTAATGTTTACTTAAAGAGACCCTTCCATTAAAACGGTTTTTCTGAGGTTTCTGTTGAATATTTTAGCTCCACAGGTGTTCTTACCTTCATAGTGGGTGTGAAAACAGGTCAACAACTTCTCTATCAGTTTTTATCTCTCAAACTACGCAGGTGGTGATAAAACCCGAGTTCTCCCGAGTCCGAACGGCCTGTATCTGTTTCATCACAACTCCTTTGTTTGTTAGTATTCATCAGCTCCTGCAGTTGAAACCACGCCTAGCATGCTGCTGGCTAAAAGCTGTTAGCATAAGACGTAGCAAACAGGAAGAGAGCACAGCAGGGCAGGAAACAGTATACCTTGCTCTCATAGGCTAGTTTGTTAGCCAATCAGTGTCCAGCAAATTCAAATAATGAATATGAACGAGTTGCTGCTCAAGGCCTGACAAAGCCGGAACCACCCGAATTTTAATGCAGACAGATTGAAAGGTCTGTTAATAAGCGTTTCCTGATGTTTTTTAGATATAAAATGTTTCATATTACTGGTTAATATTTAAGAAATAACCACAAAATCCTGAAATGAAAATGAAAATGTGGGATTGACTTTCTGAATCGCTCCAGCACCAAGATAGAGAGAGAGAAAAAAAGCTTTCATCTTCATTATTATATATTATTATTATTATATTCTTATCTTCATCTTTTGTTCCTTTGTTTTCTTGTTTGTCTCTCAACCTTTATTCACTCTATTTTTTTATCAGTCTCTCTTTTCAGGTACCTCACACCATCCCTCCATAGGGCTGCACTGAGGTTTTTGTGAGAAAGGGGACTGAGATGAGCTTTATAGCCGGGTCAGCTTGTAAAGCATCACTTCTAAACCTTCTTTTCCACCGGACGTGTAACGGATGCACAACATCTGATAGCCGCCATTAAAGTCAATGGGATCATTTCCAACGGGCGTGAAGCAGCGTGAATCAGACATGTCTCAGACGTGTCTCAGAAGTGTCTCAGAAGTGTAGTGTTGCAGCCTTTACGCAGCAGTTCTATTTTTACACACTACACTACATCAAGCTCAGCAGTTTAGTTTGGACCAGAGAGGAAAATAGGCATTGTCACAAGTAAAATAAGTTTCAAAATAAAGGACACGAGCAGATTTTGTTTGCTTGACAACGAAAAAATACCGTACCTGTGACGTTTCAGCCACATACCTGTTGTCATCTTTCTCCCTGCTTGTTGTTTATACTGACAAAGTCACGCGTGATTTCACAATTCTCCTGTGATTTCGTGATCTCCCGGAACCAGCTGGATGGAACGCTTTCGCGAGCAACGCGTGTCTAAAACGCTCCCAGTGGGAAGGGACATGCAGCTGATGTTGCAGGCAAAACGCATCGTGTTGATTACGCATCCGGTGGAAAGGAGGGGTACCTCTGCAGCTCTGACATATTTTTAAAATCTTGAGTATTTTTTTACCTTTATCCTTTTTTTCTGGGTTCTTTAAGAAAGCAAGAATCCCATCTGGTCTCGGATCCACCAAGATCTGTTAGTAGCTCATCAGTCTAGTCAGAACTAATCTCTGTCTCTCCAATCTGAGGCTATTCAAACTTATCAGAGAAGAGTTTAACCATATCTGATCAGTCTGCTGAAAATATTTTACAAATTTGACACATTTATCCTGAATTTATTTTTCATTTTGCTCCAATCTGATGTATCTTTTCTTATTGAAATATATGCTCAGAAACAAACATCATGGAGGTTTTTAAATCATATCCAACCACAACTAACTTCGACATCTCTTTTCGGACTGTATGTGATTAAACTATCTGACCAAACAGAAAAAGAGGAAATGAATTTGGCCTTTAGAGCCGTCAGCAGCTGTGGAGATAAAAACATTTGAAATCTACCTGAACACAATAGAAAGATTGAAACATCGACTTCAGTACCATCTCCTGGTTCTGATACTTGATCCCAGCCTGACTTCTTTAAGGTGCCACTTTATTGAACAGACAGTCTTGGTGCTACCTTCAGTCTGTTTTCCTGACAGTTCAATTAGCTAAAACAGCTGTGATGTTCCTGAGGCATTTGAATGGCTGCAGCCCAGACACAAGTCTTTAATCACATCACCACTGGGAACACGGCCCAGTCCTGCAAACAGTTCTGGCTCCACTTTTATCCTAAAAGAATTAGACAAGGAGAAAAACTCTCGAGGGTAAAATAAATGGAGATTCCTGCCTGATGGCCAAGTTGTCACACTCACAAAAAAAAAAAGGTAAAGAAACATGACCACAATAAACTTGCAGGTAAAAGATCCTCTTTCTCTGTTTCTTTACGGTCTGATGAGTCAGAACATTTATTGTAAAGGATTTTAAACTCATAAACAAGTGCTAATATAGTTTATCACAAGTGCAGGTGCAGCTAATAGATGTGGGTCATCTCCTCCTACTTGCAGTCAGTGATGGAGAAAATACAACCCTATAAAGGAGATAATTTATCTCCAGTCTGGGCTGATGACGGGGCAGCGGCGGGCGCAGTCGGACAGATGCTGCAGCAGAACTGGTGTGTAGTTGTGAGTAATGAGGAGGAGCGGACAGAAGTGAGGTAAAAGCCATTCATTCATCCTCAGCTCTGCTTTCATGGGGCAGGAAATGTGCCTCTGAATAAATGAGGGTTGTGCCCGACTTTAGTGAGACAGATACTGAAAAACATGCAACATAGGAAGGATCCGAGTTTCTAACTTTAGATTCTTTCAAATTCCACATTTATTATATCTGTAACAATAGTACAGATATTTCTGTTTAATTGGACAAATATTATGTGATTATGGTATTAAGAGATTATTTATGGGCATGGTTCTGCAGGCACTGTAAATATTTTCTGATACTTGCTTCAACAAGGAGTGCACATACACTTGAATATTTGAAGAGGGTGGGTTTGCTGGAGGAAGGGGTACCACGCAAATATTTCAGGAAGTGACAACTCAAAGAGCGATTGAGCTTTGAAGCGTGAGGAAATAAGCTGAGCTTTAGCTCTCTGAGTATTTCATTTTCACTGAACTTTTACTGATTCAGTAGCTTACTGAGCGAGAGAAGGCATCGCCGGCGCCACGGTGTGTTAGCTCAAGCTTTTTGTTATTTTTGGATGGTTCAAATTACTTGCTAAGGCATATCAGGAAGATGAAGGTCTTTTACTGCTGAAGGGACATTAAGTTTCATATTTGAGTTTTTTTACTTCTTCCCTTTATGTGAATCAACCCTTTGATCAGATTACTGAGACAGCTGGAAATAACACAAGATGTTACAGTTTGGAAAGTTGACTGACTGACTGATAGGAAGTGAGGGAGCCAATCATCTGCCTGCTGTGGTCATGTGACCCTCGGGTCCCTATAAGCAGCCACATACAGCATCAATAACAGAGGGCCGGGACATGATGGTGGACAGGGAAAGAGAACAGATGTGTTACTGCAACATGCTCAAAACAATTGACCTTAATTTTTCTCCCTTGTTATGTTCTGATGTGATTCACTTTAAGTTAATTCTTTGTTAAAAACATTTCATGAAATTTCTAAGCTAGAGCCTATAACTTAATGATAAAGTCATTTCTAAAGCATTGATCATGAGATCAATTAATCCTGACAGTCCAGCTTCCTCACACAATTATGATCCAATAGAAAATGAGCGAACAAACACAAGGACACGCGGCATATTGATCTTTGTTACAGAGAAAGATCTATTTCACTTATAATGGATCTTCAGTGACATGCTATCTCTCCACCGGCAGCTCAGTGATTGATGGTTCCCCTGGACTAAGGAAGACTTTGTCCTCATGCCAGCTGATCAATAGATCGCTCACCACCACAGAGACAGACTCGGACAAAAGTTCCCCACTTTAAATCTCTCAGCTGGTGAAGAAACGTCAACAAGCTGAAAGGTAACTTATGGTCCCTTTTGCTTTCAGGCAAGCTGGGAAAAACTACAGTTTCAAAACAAATCTGTGTAGCTGTTTGTTGGTCCCCAAAATCCCTCCAATCTAATAAATAAGTTAGTTAAATTCATGGACACCTTTATGTTGTAACTATAAGTGATATATTAAGTACATAAACAGGTATTTATTAGTGATATTAAGTACATAAACAGGTTAGTGATGAGCCGCGGAAATCAGCGCTACAGCGCCCTCTGCTGGACACTGTGGTTGTGTCTAACTCATTTACTGATCAGCATGCTTTTAAAATGTAATAAAACATTAATTAATGTAAAAGATCATATAAAATATTTATAGTTACCGGGAAATAAGGATCCATTTAGACAGAAACTGACATTTTGTGCTTGAATATTTGACTGGGGTGGGTTACTGTAATAAATCTTTTGGGTTGGGAACAAGGGATTTTGAGTTTAATTGTTTTTCATCTCTTTGATCCTTGTTTATATAATTAAATATAACTTTTTTATGTTTGTTCAGTTTCTTTGGAATATTGTATTAAGACCTTTTAAGGGGAGGTGTTGTTTTTACACAAAATAAGTCAAACTAAATCCTCAAACCTGTCGTCAGACAGAAAATAGGTCTTATGGAGTTCTGGACAGATTAGAAACAACTGTGCTAGAACAGCTGGTATGTCCAAAAATACAGGCATATATCTGACTGTGCCACCCTGTGTTTCCACAGCAGTGTCACAGAGAGCAGAAGGCCTGTTGATGAACAACCTTGGAGTGACAATAAGATAATCCATATCAGTCAGAATTTTACAACCTTCAACTATTCAGGAAACAATTTTTAAGTCTAGATTTGAGGTTTCCACTTTTGTCACATACTTCAGAAACCAATTATTTGCTGTAAATTAGCAAAATGATCATTTATGATTCATGTAAACTAATTAATATTAATTAAAGTCAAGAGCAAAAGAAGATAATGAGAGAGCTCAAGGTAGCAGACATGAACATGTTGAGGTTTTTTGGGAGAGACGAGGATGGACAGGATCAGGAATGAGTCCATCAGAAGGACGATACATGTTCAATGTTTTGGAGATAAAGTCAGACTGAGATGGTTTGGACATGTCCAGAGGAGGGATAGTGGAGGACCACTAGAGGAAGACCGAAGAGGAGACGTATGGATGTAGTGAAGGAGGACATGAGGTTGGTTAGTGTGAGACAAGAAGATGCAGAGGACATATGGAGACAGATGACTTGCTGTGGAGACTGAAGGAAGCAGTCGAAAGGACAAGAAGAAGATGAGTGAATGATCAATAGCTGTAAACATCACACCATGATTAGCAGAACGTCATCAGTAACGTACTCAGTTACTCATGAAAATGTTTAAACATTAAAGAGAAAGATGGTCATTGTTTAAAAAGGATTACAGCAACAACAAAGAAAAATGGCAAAAACTTAACAGAGCAAACAATAAGAACACAACAATGATAATATATCTGAATTATTCATACAGAACCTGCATGACAGGAAATTAATCTACCGCTGCACTCTGCAACATCTAAAATACAGAGAATTTGATCTAAATGCTTCGTTTCTTTATTTAGAACACAGAGGTGGTACAATAACACACAATCAGTTTAAACCCTTTTAAAGAATTACTGGATGCTTTTTTTTAATCAGCATTCCAGTAAAGGTACTTTACCTGCAGCCAGATTCTTCCAGAAAGAAAAAAACAATTAAAATGACAGATTTTTGGCAGGAGATAGACATAAAATGAAAGTGCGCTGAATGCTAATAAAGTTGCCATCAGAATAATGCAGACGACTCAGAAATCTTGGTATATGTTACAGAATATTTGTATTATCACTTACGTTTATGCATACTTATGCATATGTATGTATGTATACCTATGTATTTCCTTGTGTGCCCTCATGTTGGCGCTGGACGCGGTTGCCATGGGAGAGTGAGGATTGAAATGTATCTCCCACGGTAATTTCGTTGTACTGTACTGTATAATGTTTTTACTGCTGAATTTCCCAAAGAGAACCTATGCGAGGGATTGATAAAGTATTTCTTATAACTAGTTTATTGTAGTGGAAAACCTTCGCTGCTCAAAAACACTGTGTAAAATGTAAACAAAAACAGAATACAATGATTTGCAAATCTCAGAAACCTGTAATCTATTCCCAACAGAACATAAACAACATTTCCAATGCTGAAACTGAGATTTTTTGTTTGTTTCCATTTCATAGAAAATATAAACTTTTTATTTGATTTGCAGCAACACATCTGTAACACATTCATCCTGTGGAAAAACACACGACTGTATTTTCTGAAGGTAACAGAAGCTCCATGATGACACAGTAAACCTCAGCACTGCCATATATTCTGCTCTTATTCACAGTCTTCTTCTGCATTACACTCTCAGAAATAAAGGTACAACACAAAGACATTTTTGTACGACAAGAATTTGTACCCTTCTTGTCCCTGGGGGTGTACCCTGTAGTCCAGGTCCATTTTTGTACCTTATAAAGTTTTTCCACTAAAACAGTAAAATTATGCCACATTTTGAAGTCTAAAACCAACATGTAAACCATAATATTGAAAATGATGGATGAAACTTAATAAAATGGAGATTAACCAGCCTTGACCAGGGTTGCAGGTGCAATTGAAATGGTACAAATTTGTACTTTATATCAATTCGAACATTCTAAGGGGCATTTCTGACCTTTTAAAGACCAATATTGTACTTTTAAGGGGAACATTTTAAAACAATTTTACCTATAGGTAAAAAATGTTCTTGTCTCGTACCTCTATTTCTGAGAGTGTATGATTTTGTTTTTGTTGTATAGATGATGACGTGATTTGACAAGTCATGTGTTCTTCTTCATCTTAGGTTGCATTTCCAAGACTGGGTCAGTTCATTTTATCATTATAATTATTATCATTATTTATATAAGTAGTAGTAGTAGTAGTAGTAGAAGTAGTAGTAGTAGTAGTAGTATAAAAGGGTAAAATATAAGGTGTAAAGAATAGCATTCAGAAGAAAAACCTCAGGAGAGTAATCTGAACCGAGCGTCTTTGTTTCCTCAGACTTTTAAAGTTATAATTGGTAATCCTGTTCAGAAACACTTTTTTTTATACTGGGTGAAAAGGTCCTTCCATACTGAGACTAGTCAATACATTGTGTATTCATAAAAAGGAGTGAAAAAAATCAGACCTCTCTGAGACTTGCAAGCCTACAGTAACTCTGACCAACCACGGTCATCCGCACCGGATGGCGGTGATTGGTCATTTCCAGGAAGAGGAGAGGAACCAATCAGATACCTTGCCTGCACCCCTTCTATCACGCCCTCTCGCTCCTCGCTACTTGTCACGGCTCGCCCCGCTAAACTGCCAAAAAAAAGAAAGTCAGAGGCAGAAAAAGCTGCTACGAGAAAAGCTCTGGATAAAACGAGAGGACAAACGAGAGTCAACATTGGTAAAGCTGAGTTCCCTGCTGAGTTCTGCCGGCAGATGCGAGTTCCAAGTTTAGGGAGGGGGCGCGGCTTGAAGCAAGTCCATGGTGGGAAGGGGGAGGAGTTTAGAGGAGCTGCTAGTTTTAAATCTTGCTAGCTCTCGAACATTACCAACTCCAGCTTTAAGTTTGACAAAGTGGCAAAGGGACATTTTAAATATATGATGATGAAGGAGAATCTACAGGGTGGGCCATTTATATGGATAATAGAATAATAATAAGAATAAAGTTACATTAACACCAAGCACACCATTGTTTTTCTTGTGAAATTACCAATAAGTTTGATGTGTCACATGACCCTCTTCCGATTGAAAAAAACAAAAGTTGGATCCAAGATGGCCGACTTCAAAATGGCCACCATGGTCACCACCCATCTTGAAAAGTTTGCCCCCTCACATATTTTAATGTGCCACAAACAGGACGTTAATATCACCAACCACTCCCATTTTATTAAGGTATATCCATATAAATGGCCCACCCTGTATTTTAAACAGTTAATGGCTTCATATAAAGCTGTGATTGAATTCTTTATGAGAAAGACTGAAGAACAAACATTAAACAACAAGGAGTAAACGATTGAAACCCTGAATGAGATGACACGCTAATACATGACTAGATAAAAACTGTCAAAATACAGATATTTTGTGACAAAACATGAAAGTAAGGCCCCAAAAATTTAAAAATTACCTTTTTCCTGCAATATAACCAAATTGTAATTGAGATTCTGTTAAATTCAATGTATCCAGAAAAGATATGGAGGGAAATAACAAAAAAAAATGTGATTTTTTTTTCATATATACTGTATAAGTAATTATTGGACTAATAATGATATGCAAGTGATTCCAAATTCTGATGGCGTGTTTTCATGGTCAATGAATCAAAAAATGTTGATGAAATGAATGTAGGTTTCCTCAAAACAAACATTTAAATCAGTTATTCTCATTTGAAGGCGGCGCCACTGACTTATTAAACCCCTGACAGATAAAACAGCTGTAGAAATAGTTTGTGCTTCAGGTGATTTAACCTCATTCATTTCCACCAAATTGCTCATCTTGTCAGATGCAAATAATTCCTACAAAACAATGAGTTCAATCTGCTCACTGCAGGATTTTGGCAACAGCCAATTAGGTTCCTGCCTCCAGGCTCATCTGCTCATTTTTCTTCAGTAGATTTGTTTGTTGAAACAGAGCCTGAGATTTCCAAACTCAGCAAGATTTGTCCATCTGTTTACTCAAGACGTGTTGGCAGAAATACAAACCTTCTGGGTTGAAAAACATGCTGTTGTTCAATATTGCTGTCACAGAAAGATAATAGAGAAAAACAAGTCTGTGTGAGTCTCAGCTGGGGTTGTTCTCCGTGTTGTTTTACTTGTGCAAGGCAGACGGATGGAGTATCAACTGGAATTGGGAAAGTCGTCCCACGCTGGGATTTTTTTCGCTGTAAGAAGCGAAGCGAAGGTCCTGTTACATTTAATAATAGAAAAGGCTGCGGCGCGCTGGGAGTGGCTGCCTGAGTACACAAACTGAGCGCAGCTCTGATGCAGGGACGGACGGAGAGGCTCCCGAGAACGAGGACAGGTTTGAAAATGGACAGCAACAGAGATATGAGAAAATGGTGCAGTGAGAGATTATAAAAGGAAAAAGGTGCAAGAAAAGCAGAAATCAAATAGAAAAACTCAAACTGTGAAGGATGAAGAAATAGAAGGAGGGAGCGACTAAACCTGAGATTAATAAAAAACAATATTCTCCACAAATATATTTAACAGAAACCATCATAAAAGTGTTTTTTTTATTCACTAAACCATGTTTTCAGTGTATTACAGGACATAGTGGCAACAGCATGCGTCAAATTGCATCAATTCCTGTTCATTTGTTGCTCAATGAGGTGAAACTTCATGCTTTACTGTTTGTTTTTAAGACACAGAGACATGAAATGGACTGGAACACCAGGAAATAACCAATCAGACAAACACTCATCCGTAGTTTTATGATCTGCTTCATTTGATCGTTCTTTTAAATGATCATCAGTATGTATATAAATAAATTATGGACGTTAAATGAGACAAACTTTGGTGTTTTTAAAAACTGGTTCCCAACTTCTAAAACCAGAATCCAATCAAAGATCTTTCCTTTCTCTTAAACTTTAAACAACTAGAAACAGTTCAGCTGTGGGTTGATGTGAATGTGTTAGGGCTTTAATACCGTCTCAGATTATTATTTCTGTTGCATGATGAAGGAAAAAGAATCAAAATCAAAGAGACGTCAGGAAAAGTTAAATATAGAAACGCAGCAACAACAACGTGTCGTGCACAAAAGCTTGAACGCCGCCAACGAGCAGTCAACTAAAAAAAGAGGCTCAGATGAGAAAGAAGATAAAGCCTGTTACTCATACAGCAGGATCAAACACACACACACACACACACACACACACACACACACACGTGGCACCAGTCAGTAAACAAGACATGCAGCATGTGCAGGAAAAAGAAAGATGACCATCAAATCTAAAAATCTCCAGCTGGATCAAACCAACATGAGCAGAGCTGCAGCGACTGCTACTAAAAACATATATGGAATAAATAAAATCTCACTGTGAAACAGACACTATGTAATAAAATTATCTGCACCATCTAAACAAATGAGGTTTAATTTAATCATTAAGTCATTGCTGCCTTTAGATTTCTGTTTATTTGAAGATCTGCAGGTTATAAAAACTACTAGTTAATATAGTTTATTTGTATAAAATGACTTTTTTAATAGTTTCCCATTGAGGGGACTTGAGTGGAGGTTAGTTTTAAAAGCCTCCAGATAAACAGGAGCTTCGTTCTGCTCTCAGAGAGAATTTGTGACTCATCTGTTTGAAAATAAAGATCCTGCTCGAAACATAAAATCAAAAGCTCCTTCAACCAAAAGTCTGACTGAGAAATACAAAAGAAGAGCGTATAGTTCTGATAACTTTAACAGATTCAAGATGCTGCGTTCATGCAAATAAAACATCGTCAGCGTGCACAGTTCAGTGTGTTTATTAGTATTTAACTCCATGAAGCACAAACTTACATCACTTTACAACAACATTAAGTAACAGACGATAAACACTGGACAGGATGTGTAACTAAATCTGAACCTTTTTAGCTCTTCCAGCTTGTTGAAGTTGGCTTCCTCTCCATCACAGTAACAACCGCTAGAAAACAATTCAACCAAAACCTGAACTGTAGCTTAGCACAGCACCGTACCTTTGCTGTTGTCTTCAGGCAGGCGGCTGGAATCAAATGAATTTAGGAGACTGAATCAGTGATGACTGGATGCTGCGCTGCCTAGCAACCGAACAACCAATGAAACAAATGGAAGGAAATCGTAATCTGGAAGCCGACTTCATCATCAGAGGTTAGTTTCCACTCCCGGCTGGACTGAGTGAGGTATTTTTTTTTTACTAATTGTACATAATATAACATGAAAAGTGTTCACTAATCACAAAAGGTTAATAAGATAAACACGTGATTATGAAAGATTTTAGTCCTTTATTGTTTTAAATGTGTGTCTGCAGCTCAACATTACAAAGATTCAAGCATCCGACTGCTCGTGTAGTTCAAAGAAGTTATTCTGCTCCTGCAGATGTACAGCGCCCTCTAGAGGAGGTTTTTAACTGTACAAGTCAGTGTCCTGTGGAGCCAGTTGTTCAGCACCTTTTTGGATTAAAACCCTGTTGAAAGGAACGATGTGTATCCATCACTCTGTCAAGTGTTTGCCAGACTTAGAGTAAGTCAGTGAGTCGAGCGCAGCTCTCATCGTATGTGTGACATATCCTCCAGATGGGGCGTCTTCATGCAGCCTGTGCACAGCTGGTCCATCCACAGGGGGGCTTCGTGTTGCAAAGGGGTGCGGCGGGGGTAGAAAGTGTACGACAGGTCGTAGTTCAACAAGCAGCTCAACGAGGCCATGTAGATGTCTGAGAATCGGCCCAGACGCCTGGAGAAGTAGGTTGGGTTGTGGCACGTTCTGAAGATGCTGCCGAACTGTGGGTTGAACAGGTTCTTCGTCATCGCCCTGAGACAAGCAAAGATTTAACAGATTTATCAGCAAGTGCATTCAGGAGGATATAATTCTACCTTAACAATAAACAAACTACATAAAACAGTAGTTGTATAAAGTAACATGAAGCTCGAATCATTAGTGTAAAACATGGATCCAGGAGTTTGAGTCAAATCTGGGAACTCACCGAAGTTCTTCTCTCTCTTTCTGCCACTCCTGAAAAACTTTTTTGGAATCCAAGTCTCGGTGTATCTAAGAGAATTCAGAACAATCCAATTTAGAACATAAATAAATTAAAGTAGAAATGATTTTTTGGGGGGTTTAAAAGGTTTGTTTTTGTGGTCTGGGGAGAGTTGCACGTGCTGCACGTGATCCAGTCACGAGTTGACAGCGACTCTGTAAACAGACTTCTTGTGTGTGAAGGTTTTTCTCTTATTAGGGAAGGTCACGGAGGTTAATCATGTGTGGAACCTTGTGAAAGAAGTATTTCATGACTCTACGTCAGTCTGCAGGCGGCTCTTCGTCTAAATTTACCCAGCATTCCCGGCTTCCCTTTACAGCTGCTGCATGTGATGTCTCGTCTCCAGAAAGAGAAATCCCACATGAAACATCACATGATTATATAACATGTTTTAATATACAGTATAAAGAATAATCTAATTCATACTTCGGATGTTTTGAGGTGTTAGAAACAACAGCTGGTCTGTTAAGTGTCGAGACCAAACAGGAAGTAAAAAGACTCCAGTCTCAAAAATTCCACCACGTTTCACTCGAGACCGTTTCCGAAACGTTTCCATCTTCAGCAGTTTTACATTTCATGATTAATTACACAGAATTCTTCGGTTATTGGCCAGAACGAAGCTGGTAGAAAAACCAAGTTTATAAAATAACATTAAATAAACAGCTGTGTTGTTTGAGACTGCAGCTGTTTTATCCAAACTGAAGGAAAGATCTATCACACATAAAAGAAAAAATATTTTTATGACCTTTCTAAAGACTTCCGGTTATTTTATGTTTTACCTCATAAACTTAAAATGAAATGAAATTCCTCCCCTGAATCTGAGTCTGTTCTAATGTTTCCACTTTTTCTTCAGTTAAATTATTATTATGTCACTAATGCCTCATTTTAAGATTTGCAATGCGTTCCAATACCTTATTTCAAAATAAAAAAAAACTATTTTTAATGTTGAAATCTGAAGCGTTTTAGGATCAAAAGCAGCTTTATGACAGTCTGAAGTTCAGTTTTCGGAGTTTAATCATGTTTCTGAGCAGTAGGAACTTGTGAGGTGGGAATCAAGAGGATCAGCGTCTCACCTGAAGACGCTCCATCAAGCCAGTTAAAGCCTGCAGCCAGGTGAGGGTGACTGCGTACTGGTGAGCGCTCACCACTTTGGTTTCATGCTCCAGCTCAGGGACGATGGCCGCCGTACGCCAGCCGTGTCGCAACATCAGGTCCTGAAACAAAAAAGAATAAAATTTAAATTTGGAGGCAACACTGAAGTTTTGAAGAACAAAATCTATTTACACGGATCTGATTGATGCGTACGTCAAACCCAAAATACTACAGCTGCTTTCAGCTGTTGTGTTTTACTTCTTACTATCACGTCTCTGTATTTGTTCATTCTAACGTCTCACGTGTTATTTTACATGATCTGACGCATTCGTTCACACTAAACTGATTTTATTTGCAGCAGGTGCTTGTTTGTCTAAAAGCTTGACTCAGATCAGCTCATCATGCTCTGGTTTCTAATCCTATCAGACAAACTACTACATTAACATGTTAACAACTCCAAACACTGTCTTTACAGGGATAAATCCAAACTGATGAGAGTCTTTTAAAGGTACATTGAAATAATTATGTGAAAAAGGTGAATTTACATGTATGAAAACGACGATCTGAGTCGTTCTTCTTTAAGTTTTGTATGTCTGGTGTAAAACTGTACAGCCTTCACTTCATCTTGATTAAGAAATCCTAAATTTTCTATTACTTGAACAGTCATGTCCTTATGAGAAAGATCCCAAAACTCATTTGTTGTGAAATTCTTCCTCTTTGCTTTATCACACAATGAGGTAAAAAGAGCGACAGGAAGTTCCTCCACGAGGATGAAATCATCCAGCTTTGATACTTACAGCCAAATCACTGTACAGATGATCTCCAAAGTAAAGAACTTTTGATCCTCGCCAGCTTGTCAGTCTCAGAAAGTCAAACAAGTTGCCCTGAAACACAGACAGTTCATTAAAATGCAACAAACATGGCTGCAGAGGGACGCGTCGACCGAATCACCCGACAGGAAACGACCTGACGTCTTTCTAACCTGTTTGTAAATCTGCCCTTTGTCCAAACTGTTTATCTTCTCCCAACGAAGATCTCCGTTTCCATCCAAACGCCTGAAAGGTCTGTAACAAACAGAAAAAACATCAATATTTAGATGATTTTCTGATTTTTTTTAAATTAATAACAAACTGTTACTCACTTGATACAATCGGTGAAGAAATGAGGTTTGTCTGCTTGAACAATAACCACGTCAAAGAAGTCCCTCCAGTCTTTCCCCACCATATGAGTCATTCCTTTATCCCTGCAAAAAAAAAAAAAAAAAACAACCGTCAGACAGCTGGTTTCTTCTTCTGGTTGTGATGAGTGAACTCCAGCAGCTGCAGACCTCCCACAGCTCAGACTTACACAAAGCTAAAGGGGCTGTTGGTGATGAGGAAAAGCTTCTTCCCGTGACTGACCAGTCGATTCAGAACGGACTCCGTCTCTTTGGCTCTCAGGATAAACTTGTCTATAAAGTCCAAGAGAGCAACCCGGTGTTGTAAATAAAACCGTGCATGTGCTGCGACACATTTTAAAGAAACAATTGGGGGGAAAAAATAAGAAGAATTCTCACCAAGATCTTGCATGATCCATTTGTACATGTAGCCTTTGAGGTGAACCATGCCAATGGCCTCCTGAGGATTAAAGAGACGTTACAACCAGGAAAACATCAGTTTATTCTGAGACCAACATGGATTGTTACAATCAGGAACCTTTATAAATACAGGGTGTTCCTTGTAACTGGAAGCTTAGAAGCAGCGGAAAAGGAGGAAAAGCTGCTTTTGTTCCTGGCTCCACTCTAAAGAGCCCTCTGCAAACTTTGCCTGGGCTCAGCAGATTCCTGAGCCTCCAGCTGAACCAGTACAGACAGAACGTGACAACTCTCACACACCAGCCAGAGCTGGGGGGGGGGGGGAGAAACTTACAGAAACATCCTTGAAGAGGTGAACTGGATCATAATCGATGTCATTGGTGATGAAAAAGTCGTTGGCCACAGCCAGAAGAGTCATCTCAGGGATGGAGAAGATATCCATGAACTGTTTCACCTTCGGCCCCTGAAAACAAAATCAATCCGTTCAGTTTTAAATTCATTTGGAACAATTTTCTATGTAGTTTTGAATAAGTGGAGCTAAAATCCATGTAACTATAAAAGCATCTGGTACAAAGAGGGACTGGTGTTAAAGAAATCAGTCCAAATTACTTCTAATTAGAAGTATATTGGTTTAACATGCGTGACTGCCAGATTCAACAGGGATCATTGTTTTCTGTGTACGACTGAAATGAGTTCTTTGGGTCCAACAACACAAGTCAAACCCCCAAACATCATCGTTTGGGCTTATGCAACTCCGCTGCCTGGTAAATCCCAACATTTTGTAACATCTGAGGACAGCCACAGATTAACATCCTCAGATTGTAAGGGAGGGGCCAAATAAGATTACTGTCTGTTTGTTTTAGAAAATGTGGTAGTAAAACGCAGTACGCAGCTTTTTCTGCACACAACTCCCACCTAAAGGTTATTTTACAGCTCCTGACAACAACAGCCCAGCAGAACTCATGTATGTGTAAAAACCTTCCTCCTCACCTTTCCGTAGAAGCCGCTGTCGAGCTGCAGGGGGACGTGTAAGGTCCCCCCATAAAGCTGAAGGACATCCTCATCAGGCAGTGGACTCAGACCCCTAAATGCATCCAAAATAAGTTTGAAAAACATCATCTGATAAGGAGAGAAAGTCAAGATCTAGATTCAGTATCAGCTGTTTTTTTAGTATTATCCTCACCGGTACACCGTTCCTGGTTCGATGTAATGAAAGGCATCGATTTTCATTAAAAGACCCTAAAGAAAGAGGAAAATAAATCATGTGATAATGTCAACAAAGGAACTGTGTTCAATTTTTCTGCAAATGCAGATGAAATACCTTCTGGATGTCGTAGTGCAGGCCCCGGACGGTGAAGTTGGGAATGTAATCATATTTAGCGATGCCTTTGGGATACTGCGAATTAGCAAGATAAAGAAGGTGAAGTTTCTAATTAGCTCTGTTAAAACTTACAAGACAGAACTGCTGCGAGACGAACCTTAAAGTGTTCGATTAGGAAGCTTCTTGCTGTGTCGTAGATCAGCGAGTTGAGAGTGCTGGAGTACTGAGCCAGAGTGTAGTCGTAATCAAAACCATAGATGTCCACTTCAGCCAGGTTGACCTCGTTGTTGGCGTAGATGACGGAGGAGTTGAGGCTTTTACAGGCACCTGGTGGGATCAGGTCTGATCCAGGTGGGATGGAAGGAAAAAAACAACAACATTCAGCTTTAAAGATGACTCATCAAATCGGGCAAGACGATGACTCAGGAGGGTTTAAACAAGAAGGAAAAACACAGTGATTTGGAGGATAGGCGGGGATAGGCCTGCTGAATGTGCACTTCTGCACGGAGGAAAGAAGTTAACTCTGCTACTGTTTTCATTCCAGCGGGCCTGGCAGGCTCAGCAGCGTTACGCAACAAGTGCTTCTCATATGTCAACTGACTGTTGACCAAAACGGCTCAAACCAAAGGGAACATTTTGTGCAGTGAATATTGTGTTCGAAAGCAACGCAGCGTGGCAGTACAGAACTTCCTCTTAGCACAAGTTCACTGTTCCTGATCGCGGTTTTCACAAGTACAGCACACAACAAACACGTGCACACAAATTTTCATTGTTTACATTCAGCCCTGCGACCTGTGCTTGGATTGGTGCCACCATACAGACAGCAGGCGGCATCACTGTTGATCTACATGGGAAAGTGACCTTCTATCCTGGGACAGTTGGGTGGGAGCTGCAGCTGGGCAGCAGACTAGACTCTACCAAGCCTCTGGCTGGCGGACCTCCAGCGCCCCCCCCCAAAAAAATGTTTCTCTTTTCATGAAAACTCACTTTTTATGTCTGTGAAATTTTAAAATCTGGAATGCATGTCCAGGTTTTTACAACAAATATGGTGGGAGTTTGCAGGGGTAGAAGAAAGGTTTCTGTGTCAACACCTGGAAAGAAATGCACATTAATCACAAAACAACTGGCTTGTACCCTGTGTGCAGTGTGCATGCACGTACTTCCACTTTTTTCTCGAAAAATGTTGAATATCTCAGAACAAAATCCCTGTTTCTTTTAACGACTGACTCAGAGTATATTTGTGAAATTTAATGTACCACTATTAATGTCAGAACCTGAATACATCAGACATGTTTGATCAAAACCAGATGAAATAACAAAGCGGGATAAAAAAGGAGTCGTGCTTTTGGGGGGAAAGGGGATTTAAAAACAGTTTTATTTGAAATACATATATAGCTACATAAATTACAATGAAGTAATGTTACTTGACGTTTGCTGAAAACCGCGCTAAGGTAATGTAAACAACTACTAGTTACACATTAGCGTGTTTAACCGCTCAAAATTTGCCTTTTTTAGACTAAAACACACAAAGTTTAGTTGCTACAATCGAGCAGAACAAACCATCAAAACTCAATTTCAGTTACACGATTTTGTGAAATAAATAAACTGAGATTTTTCATGTTTACGCTAACAAAGTTAAATGGATGAAATCAACGGCGCCTGTTCGTGTGCGCTTCATGGCGGCTCGTTTTTACCAGCTCTACCTTGCAGACTTCATAATAAAACGCTTGCAGGGAAGCTGCAGCATTCATGTGCAAGCTACTTAGATTAGAAAGAGGATGAAGGACTCCTCGTGCGTACACCATGTCCTTGTGGGTACATGATAAACATCTCTGAAGGTATGATGACGTAGAGGGGTGCCTGCGCTGGTGTGAAGGGACAAAATGGGGGTTCCCTGTACTTACCGTAAACAAGCCGTTTCATGTCATTATACCGAGTCCACAGTAAGGATGTCTGGTCCATCGGGGCTGCGTTGGAGGTGAACGAGCGTCTCCTGACGCCCGTGACCCCCGGAGCCCCCACTGCCTCCTTCAGACGCTTCTTCTCTCCGGACGCACATTTATGTGTCGACTCCGAATCCGAGCTGCAACAATGCCCTCCTTTGTTGTGGTTGTTTTTCTCCTCTTGCTTTGTCCCTCCGAGCACCCGGGATGTGGTGGAGATTCGGTTCAGTCTTGGGGATCCACCGAGAGGTGGGGTCCTGGTCCCGCTGGCCCATAATGTGCGGGACAAAGCGGTGCCCACGCTCTTCAGAGCCATTTTTCACAGAGAAACGTAAACACACCTGCGAGCTGCTGCTACTGCAACTCCAACTAACAGACGGACGAAAACACCACCTAGCATTCAGTGTGGCCACGCCCTGTTGGAAGAGGAGGGGGCGGGGCATAGGGGCCCCACTTATCATCGCTTTGTATCAGAACCACCGACCCGACGTCACTGTTTGCAGCTGTTTACCACCGCTATCTCTGCAAAAAATTCGGATAAGGAAACATCTTGTTTATGTTTCCTAATGCGTTCCGGAAATCCACCTCTAACCTTCAATGTGCTGCTGAATGACTGATCGTTAATCACCTTTTATCTAATGTTGACCTGCGTCAGTGTCTCTAAAGATAAGATGTTTAGGACATTTTATTATTAGAATATTAAGCGTTTGAGTGCAATATTTTTGTACTTACGCATTTCTGGTTGATCAGGGGGCTTCTTGGACTTAAACTGCAGAAAATGAACTGAACCTGTTAAAGTTGGATTGATGAATCAAGTCTTTGCCCCTAATGTCAGAATCTTAAGCCAGTAGTAGAAGGAAACTGTATGTGAAAACAGTCACATCACGGTTCACTGTGTTCCTGGGTGTGTGAGCTAAACACAAGTCAGAGGAAAAACCCAGTGTAAACAGAAGCAGCTAAATCTAAATCTTATTGTTTTAAAGGAAACTATGTACAATGTGTCCAGAATTCAACATAAATAATTTCAAACTGTGTTAAAAGCAGCACAAAGACTAACATTTAGATTATTATTCTTTAAAAAATAGCCTTTTAATGGATTTACTATTAGCATGCAACCTAGCACTTAAAACAAGACTTGTTTCTTAAAAACGTTTTACTTTTCATCCATAAAAGTTTAAATAACATCAGCTCTTTATTAAACAGGAATGTAAAAGAGTATCAGCTCTGGTTAAAAGCTATTTTAATTTCTTTTTCTGAAGCAGTTTATGAACTCATGTCTCTTTTTCTCTTCATTTTTTCAGTTTGTTCATATACTGTATCTTTGGTAATATATTGAGAGTTAGAGTGGGTGACAGGTCAGGACTGTCAGCCGGCCAGTTCAGCACATGGATTTCTGTATTGTTCTACTGGAATGTACAGAATGTAGTTTGGTAGCAGTTCCTTAGAAAAAAACAGACACCATAATAACTGTAAATGTTGCTCAACACATTCAGTATTCCCCTCCTGCACGGTGGTTATTTTGCACTGACCAGCAGTTATTAATCTGCTTTTCTTTAACAAAAAAAATTAAAAAAAAAGAACATCAGACCAGTGATTCATTATTTCAGAGTCTTCTGTATATTTTTTTATGGCTTTTATCAATTTCCCCTGCGTGCGGAATCAGTAAAACGATGTGTTCACCAACAACAACTCATCGATGTAAACCACAGAAACATTTCTGGTTTTAATCTGCATCAAAAGATAAAAGACTGGTTTTGTTGTTGGCGACTTGCATAAGGAGATATGTGCAGATAATAAAAATAAAACTGAAAGTAGACCAACAATAATCCTTGATATTTTTATTTCAGTCTGAAACATTTTTTCACAAAGTGATCAAACGTCTCCACAATATTTCAACACACTATTTTAAATACCAAACTTCTATTTATTTGTTTGCATGTTTAATCCTGTAAGACCCAACTTATTAAAAAATGGCCAGAAAATTCTAATTATTTGGAACTGGGATGTTTACGAAGCCTTAGAACAAAATTCACAAACGTTTTTTGCTGTATCATGTTATTTATAATAGATTTTTTGTATCACATTTATTACATTGGCCGTTTTTACGGTTTAATTGTAATATAAAAATGAGTTAATAATAATGCATTTATCCATATAATAAAGATGATTTAACCTGAAAAAAAGGCAAGTGGATCATTTACTGGGAGCAACCATGTTAGAAATGATCAAAACTATGTAGCAAATATGATACAAGTGGCATTATAGGGTTAATATTGTTTTTTCATTTTGTCTGAAACAAGTTCTACTCTTCTTAATATGTCATTTCCTCACATTTTACAAAGATAAGTCCTCTTTATCTGTTACTATATTTGCTGTTGTTTGTTAGTTTTGTTTGGTTGAATCGTGCTGATTTGCCTCTTTCCTCTGTTACTTTTTACCAGGATGCACTTTAAACGGTGTTGAAATCCTGTCCACAGCCGAGTTGTCAGGGCAGAAAGAAGAAGAGGTATTTACGGCTAGAGGGGGAGGAACCAGAGGAACTCAGAGGTTTAGCAAGGCAGTGAGAGAAGCCCCGAGCAACTGCAAGCAGCTCTCAGCTTAGGAATCCCAAACCCTGCATGTCATTAACTTACAGCCTGAACGGGGTCAAAGAATAACCAAACGGAGGGCGTAACAACTTCTCAAGAGACTCCTGCCACTTTCTACTGCACTGCTGAACATCCACCCACTTCATACCCCTCCCTTCGTCCTCCTTGACTCCACTCAACAGAAACAACATGTTCTTAAATTTTAAAAAGGACAGAAAGAGGACAGACAACCTGTTTTCTCCCTGAGTTGAAGACGTGGTCCCCATCCCCCATCACACCCGAGTCTCTGGACTTAATAACCTGACCTGTTTGACCTGCAGTTCTCAAAAGACTCTGTCGTGCACTCTGATATTTTTAGGCACTCTCAGCAGCATCCTGTTTTATGGACTTTAGCACTAACTTCACTATCTCCACCTCCATGAGTTTGTTCATTCTGTCTGCAGTTTTCCCTTCAGATAGCAACAGACTGTAGCGTGTAACGATTGGTCCCGCTTGGAGCCTGATTGGCTGCAGCCCGTCTTTGCTACACGTCCCGCAGGCTTAGAGGGGCCCAGCCAAAAAAACAAAAAAAACAAACTCCCACTCCCACCCTGCAATTAAAAACTTCTTTCTAACGTCCTGCAGTTCATCGAGACTGTCAAAACACAAGGTTTTATAACAGCTGCTCAGGTTTCTCCTTGGAATGAATGTCAATAGATTGTTTATTCTAACTACAGGATCTAAACTCAGCTGACAGGGATGGAGGAGAAATCTCTCTGGATACATGTTATCATGCTGATTTGATTTTTTTACACTAACCTTTCAAGTTAAAAGCCTTACAGTGGTGATGTCCCATCCGGGGTCTTAGTAAGTTGTTTTCCTGCTGCAACACTCCTGATTCAGTGTCTGAACTACTTTCTCAGCATGTGATCAACAGACGCTCATTCATCACCCACTGATTCAAATCAGGTGTGTTAGAGCTGAAAAACAGTAAAACAATTACAGCAGAGTTTAAGGATTCTCAATGAGCTTTTAAATAGTTTTGCAAAGAAAATATTTGGGTTTTTCATTAAAAACAAAACTATAATTAAAAACATCCACCGAGTCAGACTTTATGATCATATATACAGAATACAATCCTTTTCTTTTGGAAAAGACATATTCAAAATTATAGATTTCAAAGAGCCTCTCTCACAGAAAAACAGCTTTACACAAGCAGCTGTAAATAAGTTTGTTTCTTTTCATTAGTGGAGATGCAAATAAAACTGTTATAGAGGATAGAAACTTTAAAAAAAATCATCAGACACAGAATTTCTACTTGTTCCTGTTTAATTACAAGCTGATTTGACAATTTGAAGTAACCTATACATTTCCCATCAGTCCTTGCATCAAAATTAAGATCTGTTAACTGTGTAAACATATAATTATTGTACTAAGAGTGTTGTATAATTAAAATAATGCTGCAGGTGTTGTTTCAATTCTAACAAGTACCTACTAATATTAAAAAAATTCTTCAACATATCAGGATATTCTGTCAGTATATTAATTATGACTCTGTCTACATCCTGGAAAGGGACATAACCTGCACTTTGTACTACATTAACCCTGTATATTCTGTAATATACAACAAAGTTTTTGAAAATGTGCATGAGCTCAGTGGGACTTACTTTTAAGAACATAATTTATTGGAGAATCTTGAAGTAAAAAAAGTCTCTCGGGATGTTTTTGTAGTTCTTTATTCTCCATATGGGCCTGTTTATAGAAAAGTTTATTTATTCTAATCACACATTAAATGGAGAATAAATTCCCATGAAAGAAGTATTTGGTTTATGTATTTAGTTTGTTTTTTCCGCATGAGGAACATGAACTCAGATCTGTCCAGAAAACCAGTTGCAATTGTTTGTTTAAGTCACAATACAAAAAAAATAAAATAATAATGAATACATTTTAAAAATCCTACAGCAGTTTTGTAGATTATTGTTATGTGATTTTTAAGGATCAACTAACTTTAGATCCTTTAAAAAACATTAAAAGCGTTTTGATTATTTTCTCTAGCCTGAATGTAGATTATAAACATGTAAAAACATTAAAGTTACATGTCTGCAGCCTGAATGACAGATTTATCACCACTTACAGCAGAAGGGCTTCGCTCACACACGTGCTGAGATACTCAGTGGAATGTTTTTCTAACTGGATTGTGCAACATTTTATACTTTCTGAAAGACAGAATTTGCTGATTTTGATAACTACCTAGAACTGCACTAGGTCTAAAAACACGTTTCAAATATAACAAAATGTTTCACGTTAAATGCTACATGTTACTAAACTCTAGAATAAGTGGGTTAGAATAAACTAGTACATTTAAAAGTCATGTACCTCACATAGATATTGATTTATATAAGAAATCTTTTTTAAAATGTTGATGCATGTAAATCATCTTGAGTTAATCACACCGTCTCTTTGCACCATTTCAGTTTTCTGAGGATCAGGAGCTGCTCCAACCTGTTCTGCAGGCTGGCCCTTCAAACAGCAGAACATACTGATCTCAGACTTTCTGCTGCAATGTGACTGAACATTTAAGAAAAATAATCCCTAAAAGATTAAGCAGCTTTAGCTGCAAGTCGTTACCATCCCAGTGGGGTCTTTTATTTTGGAGCTTTATTTTTTGATTTTAATCAAATGGAATGTAGTACTGCATGAACTTTGTATCCACTCACAGCTTTAGTTTAGGAAGATGAATGTTACTCCTTTTTGTTGTTTTTAAAAGAGCCTCGTCTCATAAGTTTCTGTTTAGAAGTCCCAACCGAGGAAGTGAAGGGACACGAACGCACCGCGTCATGACTCTCCATTTGTTTGTGTTTGAGAGATGCCTTAATGTTTTTGATGATTATCTTTTTGTGTAACTTTAACTTGAAAACAGATGGTACTTTCTGATAGGATTCGGATTCCACAGCTGAACTAAAGAGAAGGAAAAAGAAAAAAAAAAAACAGATGTTGCTCTGCAAGTTTGTGAAGCAACAAAAACATTTCCACCTGAAAGATTTCTGACTGTTGTTACTATGAACAGTTTCTTTTTTGTCAGGTTGCTTTATACCAAACAGCCTGGTGTTTACTGTGATAACTCCAGTACACACAGAAAGGAAGTGGCCAATCAGAGATCTCCTAGTAGTAGATCTGTTTTCATAAGACGCTTCTTATAATAATAATAATAAATAAGATTTCTATAAGTATTTATAGGGAATTCATTACTCACACATTCACACTCTGGTTGGTGGAGAATTACGTTACTGACACAGCTGCCTCGGGGCTTCTGACATATGAGAAGCCCCCATCTGACCGCCCCCAGCATCCATACATAAGCAAGGCAGGGGAAGAGTCGCATCCAAGACACAACACAGTGAGTAGGATGAAGCTGGGTTTGAACCAGCAACCCTCTGATAACTGGACAAAGTCTTACTGAATGAAACCCTTCAAGATTTGTTTCTTCAGTATTTTTATTCATCTAAAATTAATTAGATTTTGAACAATGTTGCACTTTTTTAAAACAAATACCTATCAATATGTTCATGATATGAAAGGGTAAAAAAAAACCATTTCAAAGGAAGTGTGGTGTTACATCCTGGAATCATGAAGTGCATCAAGGATGTTAGCAATGTTCTGCAGTATATACAACATGTCAGAATCACAGCGGAGAAAGTTACTGAATTACCTGAATGTAACATTCTCTCACGTGAACTGGGTCTAAAGGTCAAAACTGTTTAAAAAGATACTTAATGAAAATTCAGATATTTAGACATCCAATTTTACCCCAAGGAAAAGTTTCAAACTGTATTTTATTCTCTCAGCCATGAATGTTTTAAAGACCTTAGAAGCAGCTGTCGAGGTGTCCAACGCCACGTGGTGTTTGTTCTGTTTTCATGGTCCATTACAAGTAAATAAATAAATAAATAATATCTACTGCTGTTTAAAGGATTTCACTCTGAAAACTTCCCAAGCTGATTAAACTTGTGCAATCTGCGTCTGATTGTGGACGTGTCCATCGACCGCAGCAAGCCGTCTACAGTGAGGAAACAGACTTCATGGAGACGCATTTAAATACTAATATGTGCAGAACTTTTGCAGAAGTTTTTTTGTTTTTTTTGCACATTAATGTGTCTGTTAGTATTTTTGATTATTTTTCTCCACATGAATAAATCAGAGTTTAAACACACGGGAGACTGTGAACAGTGTTGACTTTTTATTCTTCATGAGGTCACAGAAGGTCACCTTATATACACATAAAAAGTTAAGGAGTGTGTGAAGGACATCTTCCTATAGATTTACACAGAGATGCACACCATTTAAATACAGTTAAAATATTACACAATGTTTGTAATTCAAATTATACATCGAGTGAATTAAATAAACCAGGAATGAAATAAATAGATCGAGGAATCCATTTACATCCTTCAACGTAACATGATGTTTCAGCGTTTTCACTTTTTAATAGAACCATCAAGTTCCAAACTTTACAGCAGCTCTAAAGTACATACAGGTTCTTTTTATACATTTAAATCTTTCATTTCTTCATGATTTTCATACAGTAACTGTTTTCACAATAAATATAGATGGTGGTCGTTAATGTTTGGGGCGAGCGAATGAGAAACTGTTATTTTAGTCAACTGATTGAAGAGATTCAAGCTTAAAAAGTGAAACGATTTTTTCCCAAAATCAGTGCAGCAGAACATGCTCAAGTAAACGACACATACGTTAAAATAAGGAGCAGAAACTACAGAGTCAAACAGCGAGTGAGAGTTTTAAGAAGAAAAATCAAAAGGCACGTAAAGAAAAAACCAAAAATCAGCAGGATGTTACATATTATAGAAAAAAACAAAAGGATGTTGAGCATTTCTTGCATCAAACAGCTGTTTTATATCTTCAATTTGGGATCAAGACTTTAACAATCAGTTCAGTTAAAATAGATTTTTAAATGATGCCAAATTTAAGTTTGATCATAATCAGTAAATAGATGTAAAGTATGAAGAAAACCTTCTGATACGTTTAGGATTCCAAACTGAAAATATGTGACATCATCAGCAAGGGATGCTGGGTAATTACTATAAGCCTATGTGGATATTACACATCTGCATGGTGACATTTAATAACAATACACATGAATATAGATGATTAGGTGTTCTAAAGAGTGAAAAATGTGAATCTAAATGTTATGACTGAAACATGAGATTATTAGAATCAGATAAACATCAAGTGTTTTAAAAGCCCCATTTCAACCAGATTAGTGGGTTCCTACAATTTGTACTCTGAAATAACTTCCAGCTGTTACATTAAAGTCCAGCCTGGATCAAAGCCGCCTCGAGCCGTCAGCTGATTTAATAAACACTATCCTGGTTCCGTCTGCAGTGAGACTCCCTCTAAAGATTCCCAAATTATCCAACTGAATACTGGTTGTTTGACCTGAGGAGGTGAACCTATGGCTGATTTATTTCCATGTGAAACACCAACTGACCTCGGGTTAAAGGGTAAAGCTGCAGGTCAAAGTCAGAGGACGAGAAATGTCACAGGTTTAAAAAAGTGCAGCTACTGTAAAGTTTACTGCACCACGAGGAGGAAATGTTTACAACAACAGCAAGCTCTACTTCAAGATTCTGTTAGTAAGGCTATAAAAACTACCATCTGGGAGAGTTATTATAAATCACCTAATGGCTTTTCAACACTACGAGAAGGCAGACGGGCCTGAACGGGGAGAAGGGTTGAAGGCAGGAGTGTGAAGACACGAAGTCTTCAGAGAACAGATCACAGCCAAGAACCAGAGTCAGAGGACAGTGAAAAGGCTCCGATCGCAAGATAAATACTGTCAACGGTTCACCACAACACAGTCTGAAACAAGATGAGACAGTGACGAAGAAACAAGCAGCAGGTTAGTCTCTTCATCCTCCTCGGGGCTGCATGCAGGTCTCTTCACTCCAAGCAGACGACACCAACAGGGTGGGATGAAAACTTTTTCAGTCCGCGGTTCGGGTGGGCAGAGAGGGTGACGTAGCATCACAACCAGGGTGGACAGGGTGTCTCAGATAAGAGGGGGAGGAGGGTATCGACACGAAGATGGTCCTTTATGGAGGAGAGGGGGTCTGATGTAATGGTGGGAGTGTTTCAGCGCTACAGAGACGGGAAGAGACAAGGACAAGAAACAACTTCAACTTTATTTAAAACAAGGAAATAAACATGGAGATGGATAATTACTACTTCAAAACCCTGATGTATTTAAGGTGGAGCGGAACATGAATAAAATCTGCTGGCTGCTTCTTAGACTTCTAGCGCCTGCGTGAGGATTTTGAGAACGAGTTCTGGACCCTGGAAGATGCAGCCTGACCTTTATTACCAGAGTTCCTGCTGACAATAACATGAAATTCCTCTTTAGTTCTATTTATGGAGGTGGATGATCTGCCTCTGGTCTCTCTGCAGACTCCTGCAATCCTGCTCCTACCATGTGGACTGGGAGCAGACGGAGACGTGCTTATTTGACACCCTGGAGACTTCGAGTCTGACTGTGAAGTGAGTGGCTCTGACTGGAAGGTGTGAGCGGACGCAGCAGCTGCTGCTTGCACAGATTTAGACCTTTGACTCGACTCTCTCCTCACTGTGTGAGATTTTAGATCAGGCATTAGTTTAGTAGCATTCCATGCTTTAGATGTGTTAGGACACGCACTCAAAGCTTTAGGTGAGTTTAGATAACCAACAGGTAAAGAGGAAGAGGCGGAGCCAGCCCGAGCTGTGACGAATGTGTCCTGGCGGACAGGGACTGAGGCTCTCCGACCTGACGCAGCCCGTCTGGAATCACTAACATCTGTTTTGACTGTTAACTCACTGCTTCTAGAACTAGTGGAATCTCTTCGTGTCAGAGTAAATCCATGACCCAGCTCTGTGTTAAAAACATCACTGTGACTATGACTTCTGATGAAGGTAGCGTCTCTCGGGAGGCCCCTGCCTCTGCGGGACGAGCACCCTGTCAGAGTTTTATCAGAACAAAGAGAAGAAGAAGAAGAACAGGTTCTTACAGGACTGGTGTTGAGGCTTCGGGTTAGCGCTCGCAGGTGGTGTGTGGCCGAAGCTGGAACGCTGCTGCCGAGAACCGGACTAGCTCGGGAGCTGCTCCTTAGCTGGGGCCTGGCGGGGCTGCTGCGGGGACTTCGAGGGGCACGGCCTGACTTGGTGGCGAGCTCTTTAGCCCGGGAGCGGCGGGGGCTGCTGTTCAGACTGTGCGGATACTGAGGAGCTTCCAGGTCCTCCAAACGCTGAGTGAGAGCCAGTTTCTGCTGGATGGCCATGCGCAGCAGAGAATTCAGTGTCTTCTTCTCGTCCTCTGCAGCAGCGAGCTGTCTCTGCATCTCATCCAGCTGAGTGACGTACTGGTCACACCTGAGAGACGTGGACAAAAGAAACATGCAGCATGCACGAGCAGGCAGAAGCATATTAAACCACTGGGACACTGAAAAATCATGCTGACTGTGACTCAGAGTGTTAGACACAATCTTTACACACATTTTAGAACTGAACACATAAATATTTATTTATTTAATATGTGTTTAAATCTACGAAGTCCAAACCAGGAGAGCAAATTCTGCACAGAACCTTCTGCAGGAGCTTTTTAAGAAACATGAACCCACAAGATTTATTAACATTTAAGTGTGAGACTTTACTGCAGTACTGTACTTGGTTTCTTGTTTCACATACAGTTGCATGTTTGGTACCACAGCGCCATCCAGTGGAGAATAAAAGACTGACCGTGTTCAGCACAGATCCGTTAGATTCAGAACAGTTTGTGTTAGTGTAAATAATTCTCTGATTTTAACTTGTTGTAATTTCATTAAAGTGTAAAAACTGATGAGTCAGTTCCATGTGAGTTTAGATCTATCAGTAACAGGTTTAGAGGTCTCCTTCACCCTGTTAGCTGAGTACATGTGTAACTGCTCAGTATTTAGAAGCATCAGCTACATTTAGAGCCCGTTTTTCACTCTGACCCAGACCCACTCTGATCATCTTTTGAGCCATCTTAAAACATTCTCAGTGGTCTTTTTTACTCAAAATCACAAAACCTGTGTCGTTGTCTTGGAAGTAGTTTCTGCATAGCGGCAGTAGCTCATTAGCAATTCGTCTCTGTGCATTGGACGGAACAGCTGGCGTGGAGGACCCCCCCCCCTCCCGTTGCTTAAAGCTCTCTGTTTATGCTAGCGCTACTGTTAGCTTACAGGAGTAGGAGCTTGTGACCCGCCCATAAATCCAGTCTTTTTTTATACGCATTTTTGCATCTGCTACTGATTCCCAGCAACCTGAATGCAGAAGTAGTCAGAAATACAACTTTGAGCTTCATTTTCTCAAGATATGTCCTCTAGCATCAGAAAATACCAGAAGAACATGTTAACAACATGAAAAACAGGATTTTCATTAGAGTCTTCATGTTGGGAAAACTGTTGGGCTGCAGATTCTCCACCTTCCACCTGATGGCGCCACGACACAAACCATCACCCCAGACTTTAATCTTCAGTCTGTTGGAGCAGACAGCAGCCGCCCCTGATCGCTGTCTGTTCTCTTCTTAGGGATAATCAAACAGCAACTCATAACCGTCTGTAGACCTCGACAGTCTAAAGCTCAGACACGAAGCTTCTCTAAGAACCAAGTTACTAAAAATAAAACCAAACAACTAGTTTTCTGTCTCCATTAAACACAGAGACATTAAAAGTAAACGATCAGCTGTGATCTGTAATTTAACTCTCAGCTGTTTACTGAACCATCTACTTCAAACGTTTGACTCCTCCTCCTTCATTAGATGACCCGGCTTGGCGGGACACAGACCTTTCCTTGTCACCATCAGCACAAGGCAGAGCATGTGGTTTGTAATCTTCACGTGAACCGGTGGATTGTCGACAGGCACGATAAGCCTTTTAGGTGAGTAACAGCTAAAGTCCAACAACACCAAGTACCATTACTTTCATCAACAAAACATCAGACAACAAGTATTTTGTTTTAACTTACTGGAAATCTTTTTTTTCCATAAACACTGATACATTTTTATTTTCCTGAATTCATCGTTTCATTCCAAATCCAACACAAAGAGAGAGAAAGATCTTACCGACTGGCAAACATGACTCTCAGTGATGAGAAGGTAGCAGCATCCTCCTTCAGCGTTTTGAGCTCGTTCCTCAGCTTCATCATGGTCTCCGACACCATGCTCTTCTCCGTCTCATACTTGGTTTTTAAATTGGACAAGGCCAATTCAGCAGTCTGAAAAAAATACATTTCACTTTGAAGGTAATGTTTCAAAATAACATCATTGGGCCTGATTTATGTAAAATGCAGGTTTTGTTCCACAGACAGATAGCGTGATGTTAAAAAAGGATTTACCTCCTTAATTTCTTTTACTTGTGCTTTTCTGTCACACTTAAATGTTTCACGTCATCAAACACAGTTTCAAACCATTACTGAGAGAAAAAAGTCCATCTGTGTGATATAAAATATGATTCCTGAAGTAAAACCAGAAGGAATCTGTAAACTGTTTCCAGTACAGTAAGTAAAACTGGAACATTCAGACTCTCATCACTTTGGTTTCATTCAGAAATTTCTCCAAATGTAAGAGATTCATCAAAAGGTAATCAGACTCATTAAACAGGTATTGATGAGTCAGTGATTTACACGTAAACCTGATCTCTTAGTTCAATTTAGGAACCATTAGTTGACTCACATCCCTCTGGACAGAGAGATTTGTATAAGCAGAGCAGCAGCTTTAGTTTCAGTCATGGAGTCTGAGAACTCTTTAAAAACATTTGGTTTCGTGTGACTCCATCCAACTCTCCCTGTATCATTTCCTCCGCCACCAAAGACAGGAAGGTTTTCACCTCAATGTTGCTCCACTGACTCGATTTTTAATTGTAATACAAGCGATAGCAACAAAATGTTAATTGTGTCGCTATTTATTGAAATATCTTCTGGCTCCTTTCACCAATCAGAGGCCAGCAGTGAAGCGGTGGCTATGCTAGCGTCGTCATCTATCGTAGCCAATCACTGCACAACGGGCGCTGTTGCTCGACTCAGCCCTGACTGTGGTACGAAAAATCCACGACTCAGCCCCAAAAATGGACAGTGGAAATACTCTCAAACCGAGTCATACGGCGGCGGGCGGGGCTGAGTAGGTACCAGTGGAAAAGCTCCATCACTGGGCTGCACCGGTACAAGCTGATTAGAAACATAAACGTGCAAGAAATGTGCACATTTTCAACTGGAATCACACTGATTCGATTACTTTCTTTTATTTTTGTAAAAATTGTAAAAAGATTCTTGTTGCAGTTTAGTCACAAAGTGTCTTAATCTGTTCCGAATTTATCTTTGTTTAATTCTTAATTTTGTGTGTGTGTGTGTGTACATGTTTTTGTTACCATTCATGAGTCATTTCTTGTATATAATAACTGACCTTGTGAGAACCAGAAGGCCTTATGGGTACAAAAGCCTGGTCCTAATATGGTGGATGATAATGTTGGAGCTACAGGTTAGGTTTAAGGGCTATAGTATGAATTCCGTTTAGGTTAGGCTTGTGTGTGTGTGTGTGTGTGTGTGTGTGTGGGGGGGGGGTTTGTATTTCTGACCTCCTGAGGACCAGTTTCCTGACTTTTACTATCTTTCTGGGGTCCGAGGGTTCTTGTGGGGACCGAAGCCTGGTCCCCATAAGGGGGACTCCCCTTTTTAGGGTTAGGGGTTAGGTTTATAGGTATGGTGTGAATAGAGTTTTAGTTAGTCTTAGGGTTAGTTATAGATCAGTAATGGTTAAGGTTAGTAAAAGGGTTTGGGTTAGGTATAAATCTAGTTACTAAAATCAATGGAAGTCAATGGACGGTCCCCATAAGGATAACAAAACAAACTTGTGGGTGTGTGTGTGTGTGTATTAGAGTGGCTGGCAGCTGAGGGAATGGTAGAAGCAGGTTTCATTGTGTTTGAGGTAGAGGAGAGTTCAACACCACGTGTCTGTGAAGAATTTGTGACTGTATTTAACTTCAAAAAGTAACATTTTAAAACAACTTTATCTCCTGCTCTACACTTCCTGTTTTAAGACACAGCGACTTCCAGGTGCACTTGATGGGACTTACCTGCTTGTTAGCCTTGAGGACAGTTCTAAGTGTAGCAATCTGTTCTCTCTTTGTGCTGAGAAGAGATTTGAGTTTTAGTACTTCCTCCATAAGACTTTCTGTATCCCGCTCAGACTCTACGCTGCTGCTGAGCCCGGAGTAAGGCATCACGCCCTTCTGACGACAGAGATCCACAGCCACCTGAGAACACACAGACACAGGGATCATTAAAGGTTCATCTAATAAGTCACAACTCTCTGATAAACTTTCATTCAGTTTGATAACATCAATGTGAAGAGTCAGAAAACTGATTTACTCATAGTGATGTAATAAGTGGAATTAATCTTCTGAAATGCAGGAAAAGCACAATCATTCCATCTTGTGCATTTCTCCATTAAAAAAATCCAACATTTCCAGTATGGAAAGAGATGCTGTTCATTTAAAGGTTTCTGTGCTGTGAAAGCTACAACTCAACTTTGACCTCTGATAATTCAATCCATTCAAACCAACACATGCAGGCACGTGTCAGCACAGCCTGCAGCGGGAGCTGATTTGTGCAGACAGACAAGAACATTAGCCGTCTGAACAGAGATAAGCTGAAAAACTCAAGGGAGCAAAAGCTTTTACCCAAAGCACCGACCTCACCCAGAAACCAAAGAGTTGACATTTTAATTAAGAATTCTCAGCGCTGAAACCTCAACACATTTTCACATCAATAGTGTGGACGCATCCACATATTAATAACAAATAGGACGTGTAGTGGTACTGTAACGCCATCTTACCCTGAGGTGCTTGATCTGGCAACGGATCACAGCCACCAAGTTGGAAACGTTGGAAGGGTCCCTGAAATCCAGTGTTGGGGATCCGGGGCAGGCGAGAGAGTCTGCAGTGGCTCCGGCGCTGTCCACCTCTCCCATGAACTGCAGCGCCGCAGCTTTGGAGATGAACATGTCATTGGGTCGTGGCTTCTTCTGGGAGTTTTGCTGGGAGAAGACGTGGTGTGATCTGCGTCCACCGGCTCCGCCGCTTGCCCTGGCACCGTCACGGTAGTAGTCCAGGGTGACCCGTTTGGGTGTCAGATTGTTGCATACACAGATGTGGTGGTAGAGGTTGGACAGCTCCTCAGAGAAGGCCAGCAGCTCTTCCTGGGCGACACTCAGGTGTCCTTCAGAATCAGTCGCCACTTTCCGTGTGGCTCCGATCTCCTTCTCCAGCTCACTGATGCGCTCTTGATCCTGCTTGCTGGACTTGATGCACTGGCGGATCTTGTCGGCCAGTTCCTGTGCCTCGGTCCTCCAACGATCCTTCTCTTGCTTGTATCTCTGCTCCAGGGTGTTATAGCGAGCTCCTGCCTGAGATAGTTCATCTCGCAGCTTCAGAAGCTCTTCATTCGCTGCGCGCATCCGTGCCTCCAGTACCTCCTTACTCTTAGTATCCACCTCATAGTCAAAGACTGCAGCGTCATCGTCTCCAGTTTCTGTCTCATGTCTGGCTTCTGCTTCTTGGTTCTGATGCGGACCACTTTGCACGACTTCCAGCTGTTGCGTCAGAGAGCTAACCTTGTCTTCTTGCTGACTGAGTGCCTGTTTGGACATCATCAGCTGCATCTGGAGCTCCTCCACCTTACTCGCCAGACTGGATTTATCCCGTTCTGACTGTAAACAAACACAAAAATCGAAATGCTCACTTTTAGTTTCTCTCCAGAAAATGAAACTTTTTTATTTGTGATTAAAGTTAATGAGAAAAACAAAAACCTCAAGTCAGTCCTCCATCATCCTTTTACTTTCAATCCATTTTTTATGTAACCTCATTCAGTTTTACAGTCCTAACATCTGTTAGCTTGGTGCTTTTAGACCCATCCCCCAACATGCATCATAAATATTTAATTTCATTCAAACAAAGAGGAACAAAAAGTTCACAATGTTTCTAAAGTACTCAGAGGATGTGGTCTAAAGCAGGAAGTGACAAACAGCTCAGTCAAATCGATTGAATTGTGTAGCAACTTCCTCACTGAGGGACACAAAGGATGAGACCGAATAACTGATGAGCTTCAGTCTAAATATAAACATTTCTGAAAATAAAAAAATCTAAATTTTAAAAGGAGTGTTCTGGTTTAAAAGAGGGAAGATAAACAGTAACATGATAAAATTTGGAGACACGTGCTCATTTATATTAAATGAGCACGTGTCTAGACTTAAATTGTTTGTATTTTTTATGACTTTGCTTTTAAATTAAATAAAAGTCCTGAGAAATTAATGAAAAGGAAACATGGCTGTCAAAATAATATTTCTGTAATGAAAAATAATCACTCATTAGCAAAACTGTTCCCTTAAAATAGAATAAGCAATCTATTAGACAATGAGCTTCTTCTTACATCCAGTTTTAAAGCAGGTTATTTACTGTTTTTCTTTTAATCTAAGCCTTAGTTCACATCATTACAGTGATGTATGAGGGTCGTTCTGTTACTCACCTGCAGGAGCTGCTGCTTCAGTTTCTGACTGTCTGAAAAGTGGAGCTCGCTCAGCAGGTCTGACACCAGCCCCGAGGCCGGAGCACGCAGGAATACGTCGCTGTTGCGTGGTGTGGAGTAGCGATGGATGAGGCCATTACTTTTGGAGCCGCTTGACTGAGCAGAACCGGGAGCAGATCCAGAGTCGTTGTTATTGTTACTGTCGTCCTGGTTTTCTTCCTCACCGTCACCGTCTTCACCCTGCCCCTCCTCCCGACTGTCATCCAGCTGATCCAAGTGAAGCTCCAGGTTCCCCACAGAATCAAAAGGGTTAAGGGTCAAGGCGGAGAGCTCTCGCCGCAGACTGTTCTTCTGCTCCCTCTCCTCCTTCAGGGCTTCAAGCGCCTCCTCCAGCTGCCTCTCTGCGATCTCTCTCAACCTTGCGGTCTCTTCCAGCTGTGCTCGCAGCTCCTCTTGCTCCTCGTTCTTCTGGGACAGCTCCAGCTTTATGGACTCAAACTCAACCTGGAATGTTTTAAAGGACTGTTTTATTATGTGTTTTTATGTTATTAAATAGGATGTTTGATATCAGTCACATTTTCTGCTGAACAATTTCAACACACTGATATTTAGCTGTAAAACATAGATTTTTTTTTTATTGGGCTTTATTAGCATCTGGCTCTCAGAGTAATCACCAACTGCAACAGTCTGCAACCTGATTAGGAAGTTTTTGATACAAATATGAGAGAAATTAGAAGGTTTTTCTTCTTCTAACGTGCTACAAAAACATCAACAAGCACATGCACTGAAACACAGGACATAAGGCCCAAAGCACAAATATTACATGACTCTCACATGGTTAGTTAGTTAGTTAATAATATGAAAACTGACCTGGTTTTCCTTCAGTGTTGAAACCTGTTTTTGTAAAGATATATTCTCTTCTTCCAGCTCGCCGTTGTCCTGTAACTGGCGCTGCTCTCGTACTTTGTATTCCTTCATTTCGTCTCTCAGATGGCCTTTTTCTGCCTCTAGACACTCACACTCCTGTGGAAAACAAGCCACTGTCACATCAGCAAAATATACTAAAATTTCAATATACAAGTTTCAAGTTTTTTTGTTGCTCTGGAAGCAGATGTACTTGGTGAGAATGCTGTACCTTCTTAAGCTGGGCGGAGAGCACCCCGAGTCTGTCAATCTCTGCATGGGCATTGCTCAGAGTAAGACGAGCTTGTTTGAGCTCTGTCTGAACTTCCTCCATCCTGGTTGCCATGGCAGCCTCTTTGCTGGCAGTCTCCTGCAGCAGGCTTTCTTCCCGACACTCTCCATCTGCAGCTGCACGCTTCTGGCTGCTCACCGAGTCTGCAAAGGCCTTTTAAACAAACAAGAGGAGATAAAGAATAAGCAGCAGCATGTTAGAGTGTATCATGAAAAATCTACAAAACCTGTAAGAACTCAAATGTGAGTGAAATAAAATCCAGTGACTCTTGATGACAAAGTGAAAATAAAAGGGTGATACATCTGAACGAACCTTGATTTAAACACCAGCTTTACCACATTTTATGTACCACCATGTACATGTCTGTCCAGTGGATACACTCCATGCTGTACATCAAGTAAGCTTGATGAATTCATTCATTATAAAATGATGGTAATTTACAGCACAAACTTACTCTGATTAAATCTGACTGAATCCTAAGAAATGAGGCTTAAACAGATTAGGAATAAAAAAAAAAA
>SSNP01000032.1:3668830-3685449 GCA_006937955.1 Pachypanchax playfairii | reverse complement strand
CTGAACTCCAGTGCCCCTTCAAACACACGCGTTTTATTATATAAGTTTACACAACATATCAGTGAACTCTCTCATTATGCAGCATTTATTAAAACATAACCCTCTCTAAGTAATAATTTTACATGGAAAGAGTCCAAACAACTGAAATGTCATAAATCTGTCCACATGACGAGATTAACTTCTTATATAAAGACATTTTAAAGTCTGTTTCAGCAACATTTCCAAATGTTTTCAAACATTAACCCACAGAAGTCATTATTCAGGTTAATACACACAGTATATAAGTTGTTTTGCTTCCCAGTGTTAACAAAATAAAATAGATAATTGAATAAAAATAACATGATGGTTTGAGTTTCTACTTATTAGTTTATTCTGGAGTTTCATTCAGTTTAAAGGTTTTTTAAAGAGTTAAATTTACTTTAAAACAAAGAATGTTAAAGTACAGTGGGGCAAAGAAGTATTTAGTCAGCCACCAATTGTGTAAGTTCTCCCACTTAAAAAGATCAGAGAGGCCTGTAATTTTCATCATAGGTATACCTCAACTATGAGAGACAAAATGAGGAAAGAAAATCCAGAAAATCACATTGTCTGATTTTTAAAGAATTTATTTGCAAATTATGGTGGAAAATAAGTATTTGGTCACCTACAAACAAGTAAGATTTCTGGCTTTCACAGACCTGTAACTTCTTTAAGAGGCTCCTCGGTCCTCCACTCGTTACCTGTATTAATGGCACCTGTGTGAACTCGTTATCAGTATAAAAGACACCTGTCCACAACCTCAAACAGTCACGCTCCAAACTCCACTATGGCCAAGACCAAAGAGCTGTCAAAGGACACCAGAAACAAAATTGTAGACCTTCACCAGGCTGGGAAGACTGAATCTGCAATAGGTAAGCAGCTTGGTGTGAAGAAATCAACTGTGGGAGCAATTATTAGAAAATGGAAGACGTACAAGACCACTGATAATCTCCCTCGATCTGGGGCTCCACGCAAGATCTCACCCCGTGGGGTCAAAATGATCACAAGAACGGTGAGCAAAAATCCCAGAACCACACGGAGGGACCTAGTGAATGACCTGCAGAGAGCTGGGACCAAAGTAACAAAGGCTACCATCAGTAACACACTACGCCGCCAGGGACTCAAATCCTGCAGTGCCAGACGTGTCCCCCTGCTGAAGCCAGGACACGTCCAGGCCCGTCTGAGGTTTGCTAGAGAGCATTTGGATGATCCAGAAGAGGATTGGGAGAACATCATATGGTCAGATGAAACCAAAATAGAACTTTTTGGTAGAAACTCAACTTGTCGTGTTTGGAGGGGAAAGAATGCTGAGTTGGATCCAAAGAACACCATACCTACTGTAAAGCATGGGGGTGGAAACATCATGCTTTGGGGCTGTTTTTCTGCAAGGGGACCAGGACGACTGATCCGTGTAAAGGAAAGAATGAATGGGGCCATGTATCGTAAGATTTTGAGTGAAAACCTCCTTCCATCAGCAAGGGCATTGAAAATGAGACGTGGCTGGGTCTTTCAGCATGACAATGATCCCAAACACACCGCCCGGGCAACGAAGGAGTGGCTTCGTAAGAAGCATTTCAAGGTCCTGGAGTGGCCTAGCCAGTCTCCAGATCTCAACCCCATAGAAAATCTCTGGAGGGAGTTGAAAGTCTGTGTTGCCCAGCGTCAGCCCCAAAACATCACTGCTCTAGAGGAGATCTGCATGGAGGAATGGGCCAAAATACCAGCAACAGTGTGTGAAAACCTTGTGAAGACTTACAGAAAACGTTTGACCTCTGTCATTGCCAACAAAGGCTATATAACAAAGTATTGAGATTAACTTTTGTTATTGACCAAATACTTATTTTCCACCATAATTTGCAAATAAATTCTTAAAAAATCAGACAATGTGATTTTCTGGATTTTTTTTCCTCATTTTGTCTCTCATAGTTGAGGTATACCTATGATGAAAATTACAGGCCTCTCTGATCTTTTTAAGTGGGAGAACTTACACAATTGGTGGCTGACTAAATACTTTTTTGCCCCACTGTATCTAAAAGCTTCAGAGTCTATTAAATGTCTTCGTCATGACCCGATGTGAGTCATGCATGTAAAAAACAGGACTTGTTCTGGAACTGTACCATCATCCGTATCAACACTCTGTAGCTACAGAAAACATAGACATGCTGTTGTCATCTGATCTGAGTCACAGTTAAACACACGTCTACAGCAACCGTTGCTTTCTCGCAGTAATTCTCATCAGATAAAATCAGGTAATAAAAGCAGCATATTTCAGCTCATTTAACAACTTTGTTTTAATAAATGTACATTAATGCATGTCACATGATCTCATGAAGCAGATCGTTACACTGAAGGGGAAACAGCAGTGAATCTCTTAACCCTTTTCCATCCTTGTCAACATGTTTAAGTATGTGAGACTGACATTGAGCAGTGACTCACGTCGGATAATGACAGTCGACCCATCATATGACATACTGGGACAAAACTGACATTCATTATCACTGATAGCTTCATTATAGGCCACAACTTAAACAGACCTATTATTCTAGAGGAGGAATTCCCAGAATACAAAGGAAGGTTGTGTATTTTAGATCATGTCAAAGATCAAATGCAAATATACACGTCAAAAATGGAATCTGACCATGAGATATGATGCAAGGCAGCTTGTCAGATACTAAAATTAAAATTATTAACAGGGATTTGCATTTTGAGCATAGGATTATAGTTCTACTGTCTCACTGTGTGCCTGAACAATATTAACTCTCTATAACGTTTGTTCTTTTTTATACATCAAACATGTAAACAGAGAGAATTTATTGTTGAATTTGTTTGTTCTTTTTATCCAAAAAAAACATTTACAACCAAAGCAGGATCAAACAACACCAATCACAACTTTATAGTCATGTGACTCAGGTAGTACTTGTACTAATTGACTTTTTCGTTGATATATTCTAATACTATAAACTACATTTTGAAGCATGGTCATGTCACTAAACAAGCTAAAAAAAAACTTTGGATCGTTAGGAGTTCTTACCTCTCTGAGCTGCTGCAGCTCCAGTTTTACTGTTTCATGTTCCTCTTCCAGCTGTGTGTGTCTCATCTTGAGAGCAGCACTTTCTTCCAGCACGACCAGTCCATAACGAGCTGCCTGGAGCTTTTCCTCTGTGGCCTCTTGGAGCTCCAGAGTCAGACGCATAACCTCAGCCTTCAAGTCTCTGTTCCCCATGTCTGCTTCTCCTTCTACCTCGAGCTCTCCACCCACTGGGTCAGCATCAGCCTCCAGCATCCTCTCGTCTTGTTATTGTTCTGCTGTTAGACCTGCCTCCCTCACACCTCCGACCTCATTATGCCACTCTGTGAAGAGAGAAAGTATTTATGTTTAACAAACGGTGGCGCTAACTGGACAAACAGGCAAAATTAACAATGTGTTGTAAACTAAAAAGGCCCAACAGCCACAAATCTAAGTGTAAAATTACACAGCTGTAAGCAGTTGTGTGTATATCGTATTACTGTGCTAACTGTGCTTTTATTATCAGGGAAAACTAAGGCTTTAGTCCTGAAATAATGCTCTCACATGGTAAACACTGGATGGTAATTAAAGCTAATTTGAGATGATTCTTAAGACCCTTCAAATAAAATGCTCATGTCTCACAAAAGGATGCGAGGCTTTGCTCAACCTGGTTGCATCAGCACCTTTAGTCGCAAGGTTTGGTTCGATAGTCAACACGACAGCTGCTTGTTCTGCACAAACAACGTAGATTTATGTAACTTTGACAGAAGGAAGCTGATTATCCCACATTTCGTCGTCGTGTTTTATATGTCTAAACAGAGAACTAAAAATTATTTTACCACAAGCTCACAGAACAATTTATCAACTAAAAGTTCATTTTCTTAAGAGTTGCCAAAGATAGCTGCTTGAGGTAAACTTATCTGACGGATTTAGGGATGCTAAATCATACACGACACCGGGAAGAGTAACAGGACACTATCAGACAGCTAGCATCAGTAGCTTAGCTTAACGTTGGTTTGTGCAGTAAAATTTCTAAATAACAAGAAAGATAAGAAATATAATTTAAAAGTCAAAGTTTTAAACCGTGTTGTGATATCATCCAGTAACCTTGCGTGAAAAAACACCGCGAAGTTGCTCTCTCATCCCAACGAATCCTATCAGACAAGCTAATTAGCTGAACAGTCAGCCATCACTGGCCAAAATACGTACTTACCCTGTGCTTTTATACTGATAATGGAGAACATCAGCCGCCACAGAACGTTACCTTTCTACTCGTTTAAGAAGCTGTCAACAACAACGGTCTCTTAATCATGTTAGTTAGCGCTAGTAGAAGCAGTTTAGCTTGGAGCTGCTCCTCCTCATCCCACCTGCTTCTCTAGGGTCGATCTACCCGTGAGCGCACAAATGCGCCCTCTTGCGTCAGAAGGTGGCAATGCAGCAACACTATGAGGCATTTATTAGTTGCATTTTACTGACATAACATGAGCTAATAATACGTTATTCACATATTTATTATATTCGATGTCATAGAAGCTCAGAATATATTAAGTAATACAATATTAACGAATATTAAATCGAAAAGAAAAAAGAACTTCCGCTTGCGCGTTTCTTGATATCCGGTTTACTTCCGACTTTGGACGTTTGCGCGCTGGTCCTGCTTTCCATTAAGATTTCTGCACAATGAAGATCGTTACCTGGAACATAAACGGCATTAGGACTTTCAAAGGGGGGATTAAAAAGGCTCTTGATTGTCTGGATGCAGATATTATATGTCTTCAGGAGACAAAAGTAACAAGTACGTATTAAAAACGGAAACGCTCCAGTTATGAAAACAAAATAAGGTTAAACCTGTATTTAACCTGTATTTATCTCTCAGGAGACTTGCTGGATGAGCGGACTGCAATTGTTGACGGCTATAACTCTTATTTCAGCTACAGCCGGGGGCGCAGTGGATATTCAGGTTTTTTTTACATTGATATCATCTTCCCCTGATTTAAAACCACTATACTACGATAAAAAGATTACTAATATGTACCTAACAACATTTATCTGTAAGAAGGAAACTTATTCTCTTATATCTATGTTAACTAATTCACGTTTTGTTCCTGGTCTACACAGGAGTTGCCACATACTGTAAAGACAGTGACACTCCGTTTGCTGCTGAGGAGGGTCTCACTGGCCTGCTGACCAATCAGGAAGGGGCTGTTGGTTGCTATGGTGACCTCTCAGACTTTTCAAATGAAGAGCTGCAGCAACTGGACAGTGAAGGGCGAGCTGTCATCACACAGTACAAAATCATGTAAGTGGAAACAATTTTATTTGATTGTTTGTGTTCTTAGGGTCACATGACTGGGTGGGTGAGGGGTGAAAGGTCACCAGTCCATCACGGGGCTACATAGAAACAACCGAACACACACACACACACTCGCATCTAGGGTCAATTATAGGGACTTCCTGATCATTTAAACACGAACTGTCTCTCAGAGTCATTATCAGAGAAGACAAATCAACATGAGCAGTAATTATGCAGTTAGATTACCTTCAAAAAGACGAGTATTATTCATTGACAATTCATGCAGTTTTCAGGGACGGGGTCACAGACTTATTAATCAAGTACATCAATGCCAGTCATTGGGTTTGAGTCTTTTCAACCTAATAACACAGACCATAATCATAAAAAACAGATTAATGATTAATATTGCTTTAGGGAGTAAATAAACTGTTCTGATTAGTGATATCTACATACTGTCAAAGTGTCTCTGACATGCAATGTTTATGTTCATTTACTGCTTCACATCATTCAGTTTTAGCCCAGAAGCCAATTTTACACACAAATCTGGATGTGCAGATTTCCAGTAATAAATGAGAAAGCTACATTTATCAGAATCAATGAAATGCAGGAACAGGAGTTAGAAACAAAGTGATTTACTTTGTCAGACAATGGAGAATCGGATCAAGAATCTGTCGTTTCTGAGCGTTTGTCTCTTTCTGAACAAGAAATCGACTCAGGAGACCAAACGATATGAAGCAAACCAGTTTTGATGTGCACAGCCGTAAATGGTCAAACTCAGTCAGTGTCATTGTGGATGTAAATAAACATTACAGATAAACAGATCAGAGCAAAAGAAGGAGAGAAAGAAAAGAGACCAAAATCCACAGAGAAATCTGTCATGCTGATTTTGTTCCATTGTTTGTTAATCTGTCATTTTAGTGCTAGTAAGTTCAAAATACTGGTGGCATTGATGTATCTGAGCCCCATTAATAATCCTGTGACATGTTGCAGTTTTCAGTTTGTATTGTCAAATGATAGATTCATATTCACTGCCTCACATTAATGTCCATAAAGTAAAAACAACAGTAAATTTGGACTTTGTATTTTGTGAATTCATAAAGTAGTAATTTATCTTGTATCTCACAGAGAACAGATACTCTACATGTTTCTATATGATTTGGTTGAAACAACAGTTTACAAACTGCAACTTTTTGACATTAACATACCCTATAGATTCAGATTCAGTAAACTTTATTGGTCCCAAAGTGCAAGTAATATGCATGAGATAAACATTTGCAAACATACACCAACATACAAACAATAGTAGAGGCTCAAATGAGCAACAGCCATTGCAAATGGGCGTCTTAAAAAAGGTCTTATATTACTTATAAAAGACAATTCAATGATGGAGGGGACAAAAGAGTCGGATAAATTATTTGTTTTCCGAAAAGGTACATAAAAACGACGTCCCGAGTGAAAACTTAGCCTTCTTTAACTCCTGCTCCTCCTATAGAGACTGTAGGTCTCTTTGTTTAACCCCAATGATTTTAGGACAGACGTTGACAATTTTCTGTAGTTTAATTTTCTCCTTCACAGCCAAACCCTTGTACTAACAAACAAATGAAAAAGTTTCTATCAAGCTACAGTAAAAAATGCAGAAAATCCTTTTATTTACATTAAAAGTGTTCAGTTTCCTTAAAAGATAATAGATAATTTCTAACATTTTGATTTGTCCCTGCAGGTTTCAGGGTAGAGAACAGACTCTTACTGTAATAAATGTGTACTGTCCACGAGCGGACCCTGACAAGCCCGAGAGGAAGCGGTTCAAACTGCAGTTCTACAAGCTGCTTCAGTGTCGGGCCGAGGCTTTACTGAAAGATGGGGGGTGAGTGTTTTAAAAGTTTCCAGAGGTTGACAAACAGTCACAGGTGCTTCCTGCCTTTACCACAAACATTTTACTTTGACTTCAAAATGTTCAAAGTGTCTTTTATTCTGATTATGTTTGTTACACAAAGGGTTTTTGACTATTGCATCTTCATTGTAGCGTCAGAAATCCATACATAACAAGAAAAAAAAACAACATTTCAGCATCTTGTCAGATGTTTTTTATTGTTTTAATACAATTCTAAATGTTGCATGATTCCTTTGACCTACTCGGATGTTTAATAGTCTGAATTTGTCATCTTTTATTCTGTTTTCTAGCCATGTGATCATTCTAGGAGATGTGAATACATCTCATCGTCAGATAGATCACTGTGACCCCGATGATATTGTAAGTAAAAAGTCAATTGATTGTTCTTTTCATACTTGTGAAAAACGATTTTTTTTGTTGAACAAATATTTTATGTTAAGGACAAACCGTCTTTGAGAGTTTGTGGTTGTACGTCTGAGAATTCAGGGCTGGAAAAATGATTTGACGCCTCACGGATTACTTCTGTTTTTGCTTTTCTATCACACTTCATCAATCTTTCGACCGTCTTTCTTTGACTTCCTGGATGACTCATGAATGTTTTCTTGAAGTATTGACATTTGTTTGATGATCTCACACATGTTAGTGTGACCAATAAAAGCAAAAACAGAAGAAACTTAAAGCTATAGTGCGTAACTTTTACATGTCCGTGAATGTCCGTTTCAGCCAAGCCACTATTAGAGGAGATGACACAATGCAGATTAAGCCGATCGGCTCCTCAAACATCTCACGGTATTTTTCAATATATATCAATTTTACTTCGCGTGTCGACCGGCGACATTCCCGCGCTGGCGCGCAGGAAATTACGTCTTTTACATCACAACAAGAAGGGAGGGGGAGGACGAGCGGAGAGTCTCGTAGCAGGAGGCAGAGTGCAGGCAGAACGGGAAAGCGACATGGCGGAGAAGCCAAAGAAACGGCCGAGACACACTTATCTGGAAGTTCTTCCGAAGAGTCCATCTTTTTTCAACAGCTGTCCTTATTCAAACAGAATAAAAATGTTGTGGAATCGCGAATCACAGCGGCAGAGGGATAGCGGTTGGGGGAAGGGGGGTGGGGGGGACAGGTGGGCGTACGTCATATGGAAGCGCCAGCTTCATTGTTGTAATAACGCAAAATTCCGCTAGGGGGCGACAGAAGTTACGCACTATAGCTTTAAAGGGGCAGAGACTTTTTCACTGCACTGTAAATCCAAAGTGCTACACAAACTTGTTTTCAGGTTCATTTAGAGAAGTAAAACCCAGCGCTGTGATTGGCTGGACTGTGTGAGAGTTTGGTTTCTCCACGCTCAAATAGAGGAGTAAGAAAGGAGAAAAACGCGTTTCCATAATAAAAACATCGTAAATAAAGATGTTTAACTCTTTCATGCATGAATTCAGAAATCCTCAGCTGTTGTCTGTTGATTCTTAAATATTTACATTTTTCTTTAGGCATAAAAAATAAAATTCTGAACTTCATTTGCATTTTCAAACCCACTTTTGAAAGAGGTTTTCATGCGTCTATTCAGGTAGACAAGATGCATTTTCACTGTAAAACTTGTAACATAAAACATATCAGATTAAATCAAACACTTTATTGTCACATGCACATTAAGAAACTCGCCTCCCTGTACAATTAAATTCTTTTCACTCCACAAGAAGCACAATGTAAAAAAAATACAGGTAAAGCAAAAAATACAGGTATAATAATTTTATATTTGATTTTATTAAACCTTTAGTTATCCAGGCAGGACCTGGACCTGGCAAAAGGAAAAACCTTTTAAAAAAATAGGAAATAGAAATAGAAAGAGATGAGTTACAGAAACATAGATTAGAATTAAAAGAAGAATTAATTAATAAAACAAATAATAAGACAAAAGTAAATTGTAATCACGTCTTTTATAGTCTTTTTTTATTATTTTTTTGCTTTACCTTTATTGTTTTATGTTACATACTTTACAGATAAAATAGGTAACAAAACATATCAGATTAAATAGCTTAATGTCATATTTGAGGTCTGTATAGGTGTGTGTGTGTGTTTATATATATATACATTTATAATGTGTATGTGTATCATTATGACATAGTTTTTAACGATATTATAAGAACACGCTACCAGATGATTTGTGTGTAAAGAAGTCTTAAACAGCCACATATTTACAAGAGAACCAGCTTATTAACTGGGTTCCACTGTGGTAACCTCGATGAAAAGGTTAAAATCATTGTTACTGCTTGCACCTTTTAATAATAACTTACCTTTCACTCAGGATGATTTTGCTGAGAACCCTGGGAGAAAATGGCTGAATGACCTTTTGCACCCTAGCTGCCAAGAAACCGGATGTGATCCAGAACTGGAAGAAACGGACTCGGTCCAAACCGGACAGTTCGTGGATACGTTTCGATATTTCTACCCAACTCGTACCAACGCCTTTACGTGTTGGTCCACTCTCACTGGAGCTCGACAGACCAACTACGGTACACGTATTGACTACATATTTGCGGATTACCAGCTGGTCAGAGATCAGTTTTTGGCAGCGGACATCATGCCTGAGGTGGAGGGGTCGGATCACTGTCCTGTTTGGGCTCAACTGGGCTGCAATATCCTTCCCAGCTCCAAGCCTCCTCCCCTCTGTACCCGTTACCTGCCGGAGTTTGCAGGTAAACAGCAGAAGCTTTCGCGCTTCCTGGTTAAAGTGGACCAAAAATCTATTCAGCCCGAGAAGAACGCCTTACCTGCCTCTCAAGATGAGGAGGAAAGGAGGGAGAACTTGAACCCATTTCGAGTTGAGAACATCTCTGGTAAGAAAAGGTCTTTAACATCAGATGCTGCTGTCCCAAAGGGGAAGAAGACTAAGACAGTAAATGTCTCATTGAAGCCACAAGGCAGCCTTCTTTCATTCTTTAAACCCAAAGCCACAAGTATTCAGCAGTCTGAGAAAGCACTCAGTCTGGATGAGGTTACTTCATCACACATCAACCAGAAGGTTTCCACAACCACGGACTGCTGTGTAGTCACAGATTCCACGACTCACAATGCTGAGCCTGTTTCTGATACTTCAAATCAGCTGAGCACCGACACAGAAACAGGAAAACCCGTTAAATCCACCTCTCAGCTCAACCCGGAGAAATCAAACGTTAAGAAAGGAGCATCATCCGGGTTTTGGAAGTCAGTTCTTTATGGTCCTCCTCCACCCCCCTGCTGTAAGGTCCATGGTGAACCCTGTGTGCTTCGTACTGTAAAGAAGGAGGGGCCAAACGTGGGCAAACAGTTCTTTGTATGTGGTCGTCCTCAGGGACACGCCTCCAACCCCGAGGCTCGGTGTAACTTCTTTGCATGGGTTGAAAAGGGAAAGTGACACGTTTACTGTGCAGACATCAAGTTTTTTTGTAGTTCAATGTTTTAATACTACTGTACATACATGTACATACATGCTGCCATTTCACAAACTGTAGATTTTGATTTTTTTACCTGAAACAAATAAAATAGTTTCATATTTCGGAGTTATTTATATTTAGAAGTATAAAAAAAATAGAAAAGTCCTGTCATTTAGAGTAAAATGTCAAGGAAGTTCAGGATGTCGCTTTTTTCAAACAGATACGATACCGATACTTGGATCTGAGTACTTGCCGATACCGAGTACCAATGCTGATACTTCTAAAATGAATTGGAAGACAGGTTTTATTTTCTTCTCTGCTTGTTACAACAAATGATGGTGAACTAGATAAACAAATAAAATGTGAATTAAAACAAACACAAACCTAAAATTTCAACTGAAGAATAAACATTTTCTGAGAAATTATTTTTAGTTTCCATATTTTAAATATCAATTTATGGTATCAGTTAACTAACCGATACTGATACGAGTACATTAGAACGGTATCGGCCCCAATACCCGATACCGTTATCAGTATCGGTGCATTCGTACCTCTCATGTGAATATTTCTCTCTTCCCTGCATATCAGATTGGTTTTACATACTTAACTCTATCTAAAGTTTATACAGACAGTTTGAAAACATAAACTCTAGGAAAACAGACACTTTTCGGCTGCCAATCACATCAGTCGCCATGGTTACAGATTTTATAAGGACTTCTTGGTTCTGTTGTTGGTTAAATTTATAGTCCTGAAGTTTGTCTCACTCACCAGATGTTGGAGTTGACGGCCAGTCAGACATACATCCAGCCGTCCTCAGAGTTTTTTTACATTCCCACTAGATGGCAACGTTGACATCAATGACACCAAACTGAAAGGGAATTTCATGTTTCTCACACTAACAACTACCTGACCACATACATAATGTAAGTCATGATATATCAGTGTAGTTAAAAAGTAGAATAAATGTCGTCATATTCTTAAAAAATATACAATCAGATTCTAGTAAAGTACCAGCGCTCCATGTAAGGTCTTGTCAGAAGGAGGAGTTTGGTATTGGCAGGAAATCCCATTGCGCGGGTAGTTTCTTTTTTTTTTCTCTCTTTCCTGTCATGGCTTCCAGCTTTCTGCTAATTCTGAATATCTCTGTGAAAATCTGAATTTCAACGTCAACCAGCCAAGAAGTTTCACCAGTATATCTGTTTGGACTTCCTTCTGACTGACAGCGATCAGAGAGGTGAGTAACATTAAAGGTCCAACACACTCAGCAGCCCTCCACGTGTTCCAACATCTGTTCAGGGAGGGTTTTTTTTTATTATTTGAATATGAGGTGAGATAATGGAGGAAAACATTTCCTCAAGATATCCTCAAATATTTCAGATTGACTTTCATTATTAAACATGTAACTCAAGAAGAATTTATGGTTGTCTGTTCTGTTGGTTCGACATGCTGGTAGGATGTATGTCACGTAGGCGGGATTTAAAACAAAAGAGACAATCAGGCTAAATGAAAACTTTAGTATGTGATGTTTGTTTTGTTTGTAAAATATCTCATGGTCTTGGATCGTACGCTTGAGTTTTCTGAATCCTTTAAATCATTTCAGGTCACTGAGAGTTTATTTATCTTATGAATAAATATAATCACACCATCTGCACAGGATCTTTTTCTCATGTGTTATTCACAATCCCTTCGAAACAACAAAATGATAAGTGGTGTTAAAATGTCAACTTGTTTGCTTTATTCCATTATCAGATAAGAGCTCTAACGATATGTTGAGTTTTCCAGGAGGTTTTTTTGTGTCGGGGTGAGATAAAGACAGCGTGGGTGTCTCCTGGGTGTGCAAGCAGACAAAGCTTATATCAGTTAAAACCCAAACTTTTATCAGTCAACTGAAATGTTGTGTCTCTCAGAGATGTGGAGGGACCAAAAACACACTGAGTTCTGTTTTCAGCTCAATATATACAAACATACACTCACCGGCCACTTTATTAGGTACACCTGTCCAACTGCTCGTTAACGTGGCATGGTTGTTGGTGCCAGAATGGCTGGTCTGAGTATTTCAGAAACTGCTGATCTACTGGGATTTTCACGCACAACCATCTCTAGGGTTTACAGAGAATGGTCCGAAAAAGAAAAAATATCCAGTGAGCGGCAGTTCTGTGGGCGGAAATGCCTTGTTGATGCCAGAGGTCAGAGGAGAATGGCCAGGCTGGTTCGAGCTGATAGAAAGGCAACAGTGACTCAAATAACCACTCGTTACAACCAAGGTAGGCAGAAGAGCATCTCTGAACGCACAGTACGTCGAACTTTGAGGCAGATGGGCTACAGCAGCAGAAGACCACGCCGGGTGCCACTCCTTTCAGCTAAGAACAGGAAACTGAGGCTACAATTTGCACAAGCTCATCGAAATTGGACAATAGAAGATTGGAAAAACGTTGCCTGGTCTGATGAGTCTCGATTTCTGCTGCGACATTCGGATGGTAGGGTCAGAATTTGGCGTCAACAACATGAAAGCATGGATCCATCCTGCCTTGTATCAACGGTTCAGGCTGGTGGTGGTGGTGTAATGGTGTGGGGAATATTTTCTTGGCACTCTTTGGGCCCCTTGGTACCAATTGAGCATCGTTACAACGCAACAGCCTACCTGAGTATTGTTGCTGACCATGTCCATCCCTTTATGACCACAATGTACCCAACTTCTGATGGCTACTTTCAGCAGGATAATGCGCCATGTCATAAAGCTGGAATCATCTCGGACTGGTTTCTTGAACATGACAATGAGTTCACTGTACTCAAATGGCCTCCACAGTCACCAGATCTCAATCCGATAGAGCATCTTTGGGATGTGGTGGAACGGGAGATTTGCATCATGGATGTGCAGCCGACAAATCTGCGCCAACTGTGTGATGCCATCATGTCAATATGGACCAAACTCTCTGAGGAATGCTTCCAGCACCTTGTTGAATCTATGCCACGAAGAATTGAGGCAGTTCTGAAGGCAAAAGGGGGTCCAACCCGTTACTAGCATGGTGTACCTAATAAAGTGGCCGGTGAGTGTATATATATATATATATATATATATATATATATATATATATATATATATATATATATATAAATAAATAGCATGTGGATTGTATTTTTGTTTCCTCCTGGGAATTCTCACTGATTTCTGTACGATGTATAAAGGTGAAGACGTGAACATTCTCGGGTTATTCTCTCGGAGCCTGAACCGTGTGGGAACATCTGAACGTCACTGCTGTCGTTCTGAGTCGGTTCAGGTTTCATGGCTTGTTTTGAGTCAAGCACCTGTGACTCTTCAAACACACGTGAGCCATCCTGAAAAAGCACTGAGCTCCTAATCTAATTAACATCACCATGACTACCAGCAGGATGCAAACCAGCCACCTCGCTCGGATGAAGTCCACTCCTTCCTGCTGACATGTTGACGTTAGTCTTTGAATGAACACCAGAAGCCACCTTGAACTACACGGTGTGTGTTTTGAACTCCACACGTCATTTATTACCTTTGTATAGTGTTGCAAAGCACCAGCACACACACCTGGCGAGAGGATCCTTTGCTGCTCTGAACAAAGGGTTAAGTATGGGTGTTCCCATTTCCTGCTCACGCTCCCTCCCAGCCTGTAATCTCCCTCTCTCCTTCTTCTCTTCACTACCAAGGAGCTTTAGAGAGACTCCCAAAAGAAGAACTCCATTTAAATATTGGGGAATTCCGAACATTCTGTGAACTCGCACAAGGATTTAGTTTTTTCTCAAAGAAAATTAATCACCTTTTTGGTCACCAGGGTAAGTAGTCTCTGTGTGTCCCACAGAGGAGTCCTTGTTAGACATTGAGGGAGAAAAGGGAAGGGCTAACTGTCAATAGTGTGGTAGTGTTGCGTCAGAAAAAAGCACATGGCACATACTGTTAAATACTGAGTTATCTACTATGTTCTACTTTAAATGTTGTTCGTTAGTAATATGGTGACTTTAGTTAATAAATGTGATATCAGAAGGTATTTTATGACACTGAATCATTGGAAAGAGACAGTTGTATGAATAGATGAAACTAAAAGAAGCACTTTTTGCCTTTTTATTGCCTATTTTTCCACTTCTGCCCACTTTGAAAAATCTGCCCTCGTGGCAAAATGTATAGATGTATAGAATGTATAGAAGTTCCTTGTTGACCAGGTTTGTCTAGTTTTTCACCCCCACCCCCACCCTTCCTCAAAAATCCAAAGTTTGCTTTTACTAAGGTAGGTATTTAAAGGTTTAAATATATGTGACCTGATGAAATCTTTCTTTTTCTCCATGTATTTGATGAGAAACTAACCCTGCTGTCTGCTCTGGTGGTTGTTAGTGTTGGCGTTGCTCCATGGGAAAATGTTCTTGTATTCAGCTAAAGAAAGTAACTTCAAACCAACTTGACTTGAAGCCAGTACTGAAAACACAACTCTGTATTTAGACTAAACACCACCACACTGAAGCTCTTTATTTATCTCCACTGCCATCAAGTTTGTTTCAAATCCTTAAAAGAAGATCAAATTTAGTCTGTCAGATGTGAAAATCCAGATTGCAGTCTGACTCAGGTCGAGAGGGAGGATCTTAACCCTAATCCTAACACCCATGGCCAAAACACAGATGATTCCTAGTTGGTACCCATTCCCAGCTTTGTGTGTTCCAAACCAGATTAGGGTAACTTTAATCCTCTCTGACAACGTTTCATGCTTAAAGCTGTTCCTGTTGTACAAACTTTAAATGGACCAAAAGCAGAAGTTTAGTTTTACATGACCCAGATTAGTCTTTGCTATTATATTTTTGCATATAAAGCAGAACTTTTCAAATAGACACAAAAACGAAACATGCTGATGATTGTTGCCGGTGGGGACGAATTTCAGCAGATTTTATAAATACATTTGCTCTTTAGAAACAAAGAAGCGTGTGTTCTGGTCATGTTACCCTGTTGGAAGCTGAGTCATATTTACCTTTAAGCAGCATAAAACCTTTTACACCAATTCCACCATGTTACACTGTTTTGTTACACTGAATAAACCTGAAAATTCATCACGTTATATTGCTGATACAGATGATTAATTCGTATATTATACTTCTATCCATTCTGAGAGGTGCATTCTGGGGTCGACTTACAGTCAATTTTTTAAATATACAATGTACAAACCAAATCCAGCTGACCACAAACCTTCTACGCGTGTAATATCAAATATACATTGATTTATAAATCATTAATGAACTTTCTGTTTTCAGTTTTTCTGGCCATTTTAATATCTCGAAGAGGAGTCTCTCAGTCAAGTAAAAGATTAACCCCAGCAAGAGAAATGGAACTTCAGAAGATGAACGGACACAGCCAACATGAAGGGTAACACTCGCCACAAGCTATGAGTTCGTCATATCACATTAAAAGTTTCAACTCCATATAAACGTTTAGACTGCTCTTCTCTTGTAGGTTTGATGGGGTTGATGTCATAGCAGAAAATGAAGAGTTTCTTCCCACTAAACCAGGTGCAAAGAAGGACGTTCAGTTTACAGACGTGAGTGTTTTTATTTTCCTCCCTCAACACAGGTAAATAATATTGGTGATTAATCATGAATTAATAATTACCTGTAATATATTATAATAAAAAAAATAATAAATCATTTTGTTTTTTTCATCCAGTTTGAGGGAAAAACTTCATTTGGCATGTCCGTCTTTAACCTCAGTAACGCCATCATGGGCAGTGGAATTCTGGGATTGGCTTTTGCAATGGCCAACACTGGAATCATTCTCTTTATGTGAGTATGCAAATCAAAATGAGCTGTTTTATTAGAGAGAGTATAAACATGTAGTCTGTTCATGTGTATGTGCCCACTACTGAGAATTATAGTTTTGTATTCCAATACTTTATGATACAATACAGTACAATACATCATTCAGTCATTATCTTTACTTTCTTGTTCCTGTTCAGAGTTACGGGAAGCTGGTGTCTCCGGAGGGGGGGGGGGGGG
>SSNP01000032.1:3642408-3668820 GCA_006937955.1 Pachypanchax playfairii | reverse complement strand
GGGGGGGGGGGGGGGGGTCACACCTGAACAGGTCCAGTACGATACAATGTGGAACAATTTGGTACAATATAATATGATACAATATAGTACCTTACAATATAGGGACAATATGATACGATACGATACAATATGATGTGATGCGATGCAATACGATGAGATACGATACGATACGATGCGATACGATATGATAGAAGAAGAAAAAACCTTTGTTCCTCAGTGGGGAAATGTTCTTGTTACAACAGCAAAAACATCAAATAAATATCAAATTAAATGTAGCAGCTAAAACATATTCATAAATGAGTGGAAATGTGCATAGAAAATAAATAAATAACAATACAATACTATGTGATACAATAAAAAATGACACAACGTCATCATTTTTGTCCCTCTAGGGAAATTTATTTCGGACTCACTGCTGTCACCTTTACCAAAAAGAAAAAAAATCTATAAATAGATAAACTATTACAACAGTCTTACACAATAACCCACTTGTAGAATACATTATACAATATATATTTTAAAATGGAAGTAATTTTTTATTGAAAAAAAATGCCGAAAATTTTGCGGGACTGATTAACCAATCCTTCAGTACCACGATACAGATTTCATGACTCGTTCAGCCTTTTCTCATTACCTCTAACTTTTCTTTATTTAATTTATTTGCTATAGACCAGACTCTGTTGGTCATGTGGGTTTGTTTTAATACACATTTTTACATAACATCTTTTCTTTTTGGGTATCTTTTACCTTGACCCATAACTGTAACGGTTTTTAAGCCAGGCAGGTTTTCTATAACCTTTTTGTGCCTCTTGTTTGAGAACCGATAACATCACTGTAATTAAATGCTACAGTCAGAACCAGGTTAAACTTTGTGTTAGTTGAGCCAGATTAGATAGTGTTTAGAGGAATCCTGTGTCAGGTCAGGAATAGGATGTTTGTTCTGGCTAAGGGAAGCTTGTTTTTGTAGGTGTCGTACATGTCAACAGCTTTACTCGACACGGCTATCTGAACCCTGATCTATGAGAATCTACATAGTGCTCACACACATGCACATCCTCTAAATCAGATTTGAGTGGTTAAATATAGACCCTTGTGATCAGATCCAAGACACGCCTGGTTGGATCAGGCCTGTGCAATGTGGCAGGGGGTGGGAGGTGGAGTGCGGCTGTGAAAGCTGCTCTCTCTAAACCAAACTGTCTGGTATGGACTCAAAAAAGAACCCTAATAAAAACAAGTCGTTTATCGAATCTGCTTCGTGTGTGTTTCAGAATCCTGTTAGTGTGCATCGCTCTTCTGTCTGCGTATTCAATCCATCTCCTGCTGAAAAGTGCTGGAGTTGTCGGTGAGACAGATCTCAACATATTGTTGGCATTGTATACCCATAGCTTATCACATATACATGGAATGTTTTATTTTCTAGGTATACGAGCATATGAGCAGCTTGGGAATCGCGCTTTTGGCCATCCAGGAAAAATAGTGGCCGCCTCCATCATAACAATCCATAACATTGGAGGTAATGTCATGATGTTTTCCTCTATTTGAGTTTCTTTTATTCAAATATAAGTTAACAGGAAGTAGATAACCAGTCAGTTTGTTTTCATGTCTCTGTAGCGATGTCCAGCTACCTCTTCATCGTGAAGTCTGAGCTCCCGCTGGTTATTCAAGCCTTCCTTGGGAAACGTGAAATCACAGGGTGAGTACCTGTACAATCCCTGAAGCAGTTTCGTTTGATTTGTTTCGTAGCAACTGATTGTCTCATCTGTCTGTGTGACTGTCTCTCAGAGAGTGGTACATGAATGGAAACTACTTGATCATCATTGTTAGTGCTGTCATCATTCTTCCCCTAGCACTCATGAGACGGCTTGGTATGTTAGTCAGTCTGTTCATCTTTTCTTTTTTTATACTTTCCTTCACACTAATTCATATTCACTGTGTCCACTAGACATTTCTGTTGTGCCCATGTCCATCACAGAAAGGACACTGTCCAGTCTCTGTAGTTCTAATCAGAGGGCAATGTTTGTATTCCCGTTCCCCAGGTTACCTCGGCTATACCAGTGGCTTCTCCCTCTCCTGTATGGTGTTCTTCCTCATTTCAGTGAGTCAAAACAACATGAACAGCTGATCCTCCATTTAATATTTACCTTTGATTAAACGACTGGTGTTTCTCTTTAGGTCATATACAAGAAATTTAACATCCCATGTCCACTTAGCAACCAAAATCATAGCACAGCTGCACCTAATCATCTTAATAATGGGATAAACTCCACCTGTGAGGCCAAACTATTTACCGCCAACTCTGAGGTAAGAAAACATCCCATTGCAGGAGACTAATCTCCTTTGTGTATCATGGTTAGTACTGCAGATGTACCACTTCGTATTCAGTAGTAAAGCATTAAAAGTCAACAGCGCCAAGCCTTGTTGGGTCAACAGCAGTGCTGGAAAAAGAACAAACTTTTAATCTCATTACATTCCTGATCTCGGCTCTGTTATGGTTTCAGACTGCGTACACCATCCCAATCCTGGCTTTTGCTTTTGTCTGCCACCCGGAGGTGCTGCCAATCTACACCGAGCTACGAAAGTGAGCTGAAATACTGGATTCTATCTTTTTAAGTCCAACTTTGCCAAATGGATCTTTTAAATTTTTTGCCCTACTTTGCTTTAGTGCCACGAAGAAGCGCATGCAGGCAGTTGCCAACATCTCTATCCTGGCCATGTTTGCCATGTACCTGCTGACAGCTCTTTTCGGTTACCTCACATTTTACAGTAAGACGCTCTGATATATAAAGTTTTGAATGACTCATTTGTGCCTGAGTACTCGTGTCCATTTTCCTGAGACGTGAACAACATACACCAACTCTTTGTGGTTTGTCTCTGTGTAGCTGGTGTGGAGGCGGAGCTGTTACACACCTACACTAAAGTGGACCCCTTGGACGTCCTGGTTCTCTGTGTGCGGCTGGCCGTGTTAGTGGCTGTCACTCTGACAGTCCCTGTGGTTCTCTTCCCGGTAAGCAACTCTTTCAGGTCTTAAAGCAACGCACTTTGAATCATGATTACAAAACTAAATTCCTAAACTAAGAGGCAGACAATGTTTCTATAACAATATTTTATTGTAGTTTATACTCTGTAGAAAATAATGGCTTTTATTTCCAACACCAGGTGACAGTAATGAGCAAAATCACAACTCCGTCACTTCCACTAACCACCACAGGAGGCAGAAACAAGTATTATTCCTCACTACGTCTCACAGAGCAGCAACGTTCAAGAGACTCAATGTCCTTGAATGAGTCTTGAGCCGCAGATCAGGTTAAAAACTGGCTTATACTCATTCTAGTGGTGGGAAAGGGTACTACAAGTTTGCCAGACCGTCAAATAAATTACAAAAAGATCAATAACTTTTTAAAGGTACAGTATGTAAGAATTTTACAGTGAAATACTCACATAACAGTTTAATGTCCCACTGATGTTGAAAATAAAGTCACATTGTAACAGATCTCCATCTCAGTCAGCTGGGTGGTCACTGGTTTCAATCATTTTAAAAAAGCTAGCCCAGACCGTAATCATTATTTACACGTCCAGACTTCCTGGTTCCATAATGAATCACATGTGAGTCTGCAAGGCTGCCAGGTCTTCAACACAAGCAGCAGCAAAAAGTAAGAAACCACCACATCCTTCCAACTGAGCAGCAGAGCTGCACGTGATGGGGCGTTCAAATGCACTTAGAAAAACTCAACGCTGAACAAATAGGCCTTCAGATATTCCCAAAAACTGAACAAATAAAAGAGAAACAAAGCAAGAATCAACATCAGAACTGGCAACTCAACAGAAACATCAGTGAGGGGAGGGGGTGAGTGGCTGAAAGCAGACGTTTTTTTTCTACATGAACTGCAGGATTTGGATTTGACAACAAGGTCTAAATCTTACATACTGTAGCTTTAAAGTAAAAATAAATCACATATAGAATTATGGCAAACAGCATGTTGTTTCGCTCTCTAATTATGGTATTACTTTATTTTTAAAAAGCATAATATTGAAAATTCTACATATTTAAAGTTGTGTACACTTTTTCAAAATTTGACTTGCAAGACAAGGTCGAGGTTTTTTGCCATCAGCATCAGTAAGTGACAGGAAGTTGTCTCTGATGGTGGCAGTGACAAGCAGTAGGATTATTGGTGGTTCATTTTACCTGAAGAATGAGTCCTAAGAAAACAAATAAAACTTTTTAAATGTCCAATCAGCCAACAGTCTGAATCTGCAGCATGAAAATCTACCTGCTCAAAAACATCTGTATTAATCAGAATAACACTGAACAGTGTTGTACAGGTACGTCAGCACATCAACATAGAAACTGTCTGAGTCTTCACAACAGGAAGCCCCTCAGTGAGCGGTTTCTGTTTCAGTAGCACCTCTGAGGAGCTTTTACAGCTTTAGATGCATCTGCAACACAAAGTTGTAAATAAACCAATACTGATTCACTAAATAACACCGAATACATGTATTACATGCAAAAATGTGTATTTTTCATGCAAAATGTTAGATGGTAATAGAATAAGTACTAGCATGTACACACATTCAGTGTGGCTGAGGCAGTTAGCTTAGCATCAAAATCTGTCCACCAACATATAAATCTCAATTAATTATATAATTTTTTAAATGAATACAAAAATGAAAAGACAAACTCAGACAAAACAAATCAGAAAACAGTTTTCTGTTTTTGCGCTAGCTTTGAACCACATTAGTACATTTCCTAAAATATTCAACTATGTCTTTCTTAATGACTGTAAAGAGAAGTGAAACCCTTAAGTTCAAGATTTCTCACTAAAGCTCACAAAGCAGACATGTCTCCTAAATGATAGACTTCTGCTAACATGCAGATTTGTTTTTTCATTCTATTTATTTTATTTCTTATATCTGCAGATTCGCAGAGCCGTGCTTCAGATCTTCTGCCATGACAAGCCTTTCACCTGGACCAGACATGTCATCATTGCAGTCTCTCTCATCTTCTTGGTTAATCTACTTGTTATATTTGTCCCTTCAATCAAGGAGATCTTTGGAGTCATTGGTGGGTTTTTTACGCAGGATGAAAAAAGTGTTGATGCTCACAGTATGATCTCACTGCTCTGTTCGCTGTCATATGCAGGAGCCACGTCTGCACCCAGTCTCATTTTCATCCTTCCTGCAATCTTCTACATCCGGATTGTTCCTGAAGACCAGGAGCCTCTAAAATCAAGACCCAAAATACAAGTACAGCTCACAGAAGAACTGCACGCTTTCACAGTCATTCAAACTCCTGTGTGTTCCTCAGCTGATAAGCATGTGGTGTCCTTTCTTAACTTTCACAGGCTCTGTGCTTCGCAGCTACAGGATTCATCTTTATGATCATGAGCTTGTCATTTATAATCATCAGCTGGGCGACTGGAAAGTCTCAAGCTGGAGGTGGACACTAGCCGGGCGCTAAAAGGCGAGACTGATCAGAGGAACTGCAAACGGAACATCAACCAAAACTCTCCCTGTAATTGAATCGTCCCAGTTTGCCGAGTTCTCATCCGAAGTTCGGCAATTCACCAGGAAGGATGAACGTGAAGAACCTGAGCCAAAGACAAACACTCTGACATGTGATGGAGATGGTAAAAGTCTTGTAGTGGAGGAGAACGCAGCACGTTTTGACCGAAAACAGTCTGCAGGGCCTCAAAATAAAGATAGCGTTAATAAAATGGGAGCAGATGGAAGAGAATGAAAATGAAAGTCTTATTTCAGAGTATGGATGTGCACAGTTCTGTGAAATAACCCAGTCACTGCCAACATCCGTCCAATCGATTACCCTAATATTTCAAAGTGAACTTTTTGAGAATTCGATTTATCAGATTATTCATTCTGTTACAGTTTCTTAGAAAACTTCAGAAAGGAGCAGCTGATGCTTTGCATCTCTAAAAAAAAAAAAAAGACCGTGTTATTTGACCCAAAGACAAATCTGTGAAATGGAACTCGTGTGATCTCATTACGTAACTGATGGAAAGGTGATTCTGTTCAAGGCGGAGTCAATCCAGTGTAGGATTTTGCTGCTGTTCATGAAGGTCAAACAGACAATCATGTGGGTCAAACCCCAGAGACGTGGTTTGCACAAGACAATCACAGTTTTTATATCAGCGTGGCTGCAAACCAAAGAGTATTTTTATTCAGATGTTTTTCTTCTGTCGTGTTCAGCTGTTAAATCTATTGAAACACCCAGTGTTAAAAAATCTGCTTCATCAGTTCCAGTCAACAGTTTATAACATCATTAATTCATCAAATTAATAAATTAAGTTCAGTTTTCCTTTAAAAAAAAAGTGACCAAAAGATTATTATTCATAAATTTGTGCATTTTTAAATGTATTTAAATGTTTTTTTTTGTCAATAAAATGTTTCTTGTTTGTACATCTGTCTGATAGTTTTTTTTATTGTACACGAAAAGCTGAAAACAAAAAGGTGTTTCTGTACTAATAAATGCACTCAGCAGGAGAGAAGCGACACTGCACCGCCTCTCTCTCTGAAAATGGAAATAACATATTCATGTGTGCACTGAGTCTGAGCACGAGAAGAAAAGCGGGGGTTAGAGAAGTGTGGTTGTCCGTTTCCTGCTTTAAACTGATGCGCGTTGAGAACAGAGAAGAGAAACTTCCTTGACTGTAAACAGCATTCTGACAGGCAGAGAGAAGGGTGATTTTAAAAAAAACAAACAATAATCCAAATGCAAGTAGATGGTAGTTTGAAATAAATTAGAACTTTAGTTAGAGAGATTATGAGCCGTGGATCTAAAAATAAAACAGAGAACTTCCGAAGCTCTCTGCTGAGCCAACAAGAGAATGACAAGTTGGAGGACCTGCTGGGCAGAAGGTGTGCTGTAAGTTTTCACCCACCGTTCGTTCTATATTCTTCTTTATCAGCCGTCACTCCTAATTTAAAGTTTTACAGAAATGTGTTGTTGTTTCTTCTGACTGCTACTTATCTACCTTTCAGTCTCAAGTCTGGTTTTATCTCTGAGGTGGTTAAACATCAGATCCTGATTGAGATGAAGCCAGTTAACGTTCGACCTGTTGAAGAATATCATGACGCTTCTGTGGTTTTAGATTTGTTTATTTGTCTTTTGGTGATTAGATATTAAGTGTTCGATCGTTCTGTAAAAAACAAATGATAATGTTCACATTTATTTGATGACATTGGGTCATCAAGAAGGAGGCAGCTGCAACAGGAAATGATGGCTGCATCGATTCTTCCCCCCTGCCGTCAGAATTAGACGCCATGGTTGGGTTGGCCTTGTGGTGGAGCAGAAGTTGATTTATTTTTGACTCATTGTTCACTGAGTAACCTTTCTGTTCGTCAAAACCAACAGAATACAAATATAATGTGCTTTAAGTGCAATGGAAAATAAAGAACACCTCAACATGCTGAAGTCTTATCAGAGCAAACGAAAGCAGTGGAGGAAGTTAATCCAATTTACATGTTACCTGCAATAAAATATTCTCTGAGTTTTATCAGTTTGGGACTGAACGTGTGTTTTGTGTGTGTGTTTTAGTCCATGGCCTCCACAGTGGCTCAGTTGTTCATGGCTCTGCCTCACAGCCCAAACGCGTGGAGCTTGCAGCACACCGGAGTGGTCTGCTTCGTCAAAGACAACCCCCAGCGTTCATACTTCATACGGATGTTTGATATGAAGGTCAGATAAAGCTGCTGTGTGTCGAGGATGTACAAACATGTCGTCTTTATGTTGACTGTGACTAAGAAGCGGCTAAACTTTAACATATGATGACTCAGATGAGTGAACATGTTTTTTTTGTTGTTTTCTCAGGCAGGGAGACTAGTTTGGGAGCAGGAGCTCTACAACCAGTTTGTTTATGCCACACCGTTACCGTACTTTCACACCTTCACTGCAGATGTAAGGACACTCTTCCTGCAACGCACCACACGAAAAGCTGCGACTAGTTCTAAGAAATTCATCCCTACATGTCCACGATTCTTTGAGTGTTGATGTGGAAACATGCATTTGATGTTATGTGCATCTTCTGACACAACACAGGACTGTCAGGTGGGACTGAACTTCAGCGACCAACAGGAAGCAGATGCCTTTCATAACACTGTTGCTGAGAAAATCAACCTAAGGAACAATCGTCTAGGTCAGCGGGTTCAAAACGTCACACACCAGGGAGAAACAAACAGATTCAATCAGAGAAAGATGGATTATTTTAAATGAGGCAAATGTGTTTTTAAGCAGCAGACTTGTTTGTTTTTTTATTTATTTGTTTATGTATGTATGTATGTATGTATGTATGTATGTATGTATGTATGTATGTATGTATGTATGTATGTATGTATGTATTTATTTATTTATTTATTTATTTATTTATTTGTTTGTTTATTCGTTTGTTTGTTTGTTTGTTTGTTTGTTTGTTTATTTGTCTGTCTGTCTGTCTGTCCGTTTATTTGTTTATTTGTTTGTTTGTTTGTTTGTTTGTTCGTTCGTTCGTTCGTTCGTTCGTTCGTTCATTCGTTCGTTCGTTCGTTCATTCATTCATTCATTCATTCATTCATTCTTGTATACATTCTGGTAGTTTGATACCAAACCTTTCTTTGTTTTTGACAGAGAAGAAACAGCGCCCCCCAAAGTCAAACGGTAAGATCCACATTTCTATAGTTCTACAAACTGCTGGACATGATTTTAAATATGTGTCACAGTAAATAGTAGATATTTTTATGTCATTACAGATCGAGGTTCTCTGCCTCCAGTTCCACCTGAAAAGGGTTTGTGTTTTCTTCACTGTGTCTTGTGTCACTCGCTCTGCCACCAGTAACTTGAATCATAAAGGAATCTCTGTGTTTTTACCCACTCAGCTGCCTTTGGGAGCCCCAGTTCTTTTCCCATGGCCACAGTGGACATCCAAAACCCCGATATTCATCCATCTGGTTACCGTTCCATGCCTTCACCTCCTGTTCTTTCAGCTGCTCCTGACAAAGGAAAGAAGAATAAGAAGAAAAACAAAAAAGGTCCCAAGCTCTCCAAAGCAGACATAGGAGCACCCAGTGGATTTAAGTAAGGATCAGAGTCAGTACGTTTACCCGGATTAATAATTTACTTTTCAGATTTTACAACCTTCCTTTTCTCTCGTTCCTTCAGGCATGTTTCACATGTAGGGTGGGACCCTAACAACCTGGACCCGGACCTGTCCAAACTGCTCTCCAAGGCAGGCATCGGTGAAGCGGAGCTCAGAGATGAAGCCACCTCCCAAATAATTTATAACATCATAGAGCAGTCAGGTGGGATGGAGGCGGTCAAACGGGAGGCCAACATAGGTCCTCCTCCTAGCAGACAGGGACCCCTGCCTCCTGTACCGGGCTCCAGTCCCTCTGCTCCGGCCCCTCCACCCCCACGAGGTCGCTCCGGCCCCCTGCCTCCCATCCCCAGCCAGCCACAAAGAGGAGGCCCGCCTCCCCAGCCGCCTCCATCCCGCGGAGGTTTACCACCTACTCCTCCAACAAACCGAGGGGGTCTGCCTCCTCCACCACCCCCATCACACCCTGCACCTCCTCAGATGTCATCACCTTCAAGGCCCCCTCACGCCCCACCCCCAATGTCCTCCCACGGCATGCCACCTCCCCCACCTCCGTCAAGCCAATCTCGAAGTATGGGGGGCCCTCCTCCGCCTGTCCCAGCTGCACCCAACAGAGGAGGTGGAGGAGGTCCTCCTCCCCCACCTCCTCCACCTCCCCCTCCGCAAACATCTACTCCCTCAGATTTCCCACCACCTCCTCTCCCATTTGCTGGCTCATCACCATCACCTGTATCTTCTGGAGGAGGAGACAGCAGGGGGGCTCTGCTGGATCAGATTCGAGTCGGGAAAAGCCTCCGAAAAGTAATGAAACTTTTTCTTTCCTTTTTTTTTGACATTAATATGATAAATTCCCGTTTTAACGCCGTCTTCCTGTCCTGGTTTGTATTTCAGGTAACGGAGAGCTCCAATCCACCTCCTCCTCCCACACCAGAAGCAGGTGAGGGCATTGTGGGAGCTCTAATGATGGTCATGCAGAAGAGGAGTAAAGTCATCCATTCCTCTGGTAAGAAACAAACAAAATAATATCTGTGGTGATGATTCAAAACATCTGGGCAACAAAATCCCGTGTTTTATACACGTTCACTCTTTCAGATGAAAGTGAAGATGATGGTGGAGACGAAGACGATGACGATGATGAATGGGACGACTGATTCGGAAGTTTTTCAACTGATACATCATTCAGCTGTTACATGGGATGTTGTTTTACAGGAACTGTGGATGCAAACTACCTAACGATTTGTATTTACAGTGGGGCAAAAAAGTATTTAGTCAGCCACCAATTGTGTAAGTTCTCCCACTTAAAAAGATCAGAGAGGCCTGTAATTTTCATCATGGTTATACCTCAACTATGAGAGACAAAATGAGGAAAAAAAATCCAGAAAATCACATTGTCTGATTTTTAAAGAATTTATTTTCAAATTATGGTGGAAAATAAGTATTTGGTCAATAACAAAAGTTAATCTCAATACTTTGTTATATAGCCTTTGTTGGCAATGACAGAGGTCAAACGTTTTCTGTAAGTCTTCACAAGGTTTTCACACACTGTTGCTGGTATTTTGGCCCATTCCTCCATGCAGATCTCCTCTAGAGCAGTGATGTTTTGGGGCTGACGCTGGGCAACACGGACTTTCAACTCCCTCCAGAGATTTTCTATGGGGTTGAGATCTGGAGACTGGCTAGGCCACTCCAGGACCTTGAAATGCTTCTTACGAAGCCACTCCTTCGTTGCCCGGGCGGTGTGTTTGGGATCATTGTCATGCTGAAAGACCCAGCCACGTCTCATTTTCAATGCCCTTGCTGATGGAAGGTGGTTTTCACTCAAAATCTTACGATACATGGCCCCATTCATTCTTTCCTTTACACGGATCAGTCGTCCTGGTCCCCTTGCAGAAAAACAGCCCCAAAGCATGATGTTTCCACCCCCATGCTTTACAGTAGGTATGGTGTTCTTTGGATCCAACTCAGCATTCTTTCCCCTCCAAACACGACAAGTTGAGTTTCTACCAAAAAGTTCTATTTTGGTTTCATCTGACCATATGATGTTCTCCCAGTCCTCTTCTGGATCATCCAAATGCTCTCTAGCAAACCACAGACGGGCCTGGAAGTGTCCTGGCTTCAGCAGGGGGACACGTCTGGCACTGCAGGATTTGAGTCCCTGGCGGCGTAGTGTGTTACTGATGGTAGCCTTTGTTACTTTGGTCCCAGCTCTCTGCAGGTCATTCACTAGGTCCCTCCGTGTGGTTCTGGGATTTTTGCTCACCGTTCTTGTGATCATTTTGACCCCACGGGGTGAGATCTTGCGTGGAGCCCCAGATCGAGGGAGATTATCAGTGGTCTTGTATGTCTTCCATTTTCTAATAATTGCTCCCACAGTTGATTTCTTCACACCAAGCTGCTTACCTATTGCAGATTCAGTCTTCCCAGCCTGGTGAAGGTCTACAATTTTGTTTCTGGTGTCCTTTGACAGCTCTTTGGTCTTGGCCATAGTGGAGTTTGGAGCGTGACTGTTTGAGGTTGTGGACAGGTGTCTTTTATACTGATAACGAGTTCACACAGGTGCCATTAATACAGGTAACGAGTGGAGGACCGAGGAGCCTCTTAAAGAAGTTACAGGTCTGTGAAAGCCAGAAATCTTACTTGTTTGTAGGTGACCAAATACTTATTTTCCACCATAATTTGCAAATAAATTCTTTAAAAATCAGACAATGTGATTTTCTGGATTTTTTTTCCTCATTTTGTCTCTCATAGTTGAGGTATACCTATGATGAAAATTACAGGCCTCTCTGATCTTTTTAAGTGGGAGAACTTACATAATTGGTGGCTGACTAAATACTTTTTTGCCCCACTGTATGAGAAACTGTGTCAGTAATTAAGCAAATAAAAGGTCACGATGTTCGAAAATGAACAACTGCAGTTTTCTTAAAGAGGTCCTTCCATTAAAAACAGTTTTTCTGAGGTTTCTGTTGAATATTTTAGCTCCACAGGTGTTCTTACCTTCATAGTGGGTTTGAAAACAGGTCAACAACTTCTCTTTCAGTTTTAATCTCTCAAACTACGCAGGTGGCGATAACACCCGAGTTCTCCCGAGTCCGAACGGCCTGTATCTGTTTCATCACAACTCCTTTGTTTGTTAGTATTCATCAGCTCCCGCAGTTAAAACCAGACCTAGCATGCTGCTGGCTAAAAGCAAACAGGAAGACACAACGTCTGATGTTGCTATGCGCAGCGGGGCAGGAAACAGTATTCTTTGCTCTCATAGGCTAGTTTGTTAGCCAATCAGAGTCCAGCAAATTCGAATAATGAATATGAACGAGCTGCTGATGAAGCCTGACGGAAGGAGCCGGAACCACCCGAATTTTAACGCAGACAGATTGAAAAGTCTGTTAATCAGTGTTTCCTGTCATTTTTTTTTAGATATAAAATGTTTCATATTACTGGTTAATACTTAAGAAATAACCACAAAGTCCTGAAATGTGTATGAAATGGCCTCTTTAAGAGAATTCCCAGTGTGTATAACAGCACAGCACTGGGACAACTTCAAATATTTCTAATTAAAACAGGACAGAGAACTCCCAGACAACAAAACATCTGAGTCAGATTCATTCCCATTTTTATAGCAGAGGCTACTGTACATTAAAAAAATGCTTCTTGTATTATTTTCTGTGCAAAGTTCCCAAATTCCCTCAAATTGCCAACACAGACAAAGTGCATAACTGGAAGAACACTGTACGCTACACATATCTTCACACACTGTAGGTCACTAAAGCACAGGGCAGCAGAGGGCTCATTATACAATAACATCCAATGAAATTAGCTTAACAGAACACGTTACGTCTTAACCAACAACATAACACGACGAGTCCGAAAACAGAGCAACCGTGAAATGTACAACTGGCAACAAACAACAACAATATGCATGCAAAATATGCATTTAAATCCTCATAGTAGCAACGCACAGTACAAGGTAATCTAAACAACTTATCATGACCATTATAATTATTATATTAACAATCAATATATTACATTTCTGTCTCATGATACTAAAAAAGAAAGCATACCTGTGTAACTGTAGGAGGAATATCATTTTCAGCCTTTTTTTTTTTTTTTGTGAAGCAGCCTGTTTTGTTTTTTTAACCACAGTAACATTATTGTACATAAATTTGTTTTCTGATAACTAGTAATGAATGGTTTCATTTAAAATGTGGTCATCAGCAGTGTAAACTGTAACTCTTCTGGATTTACTGGGTTGATGCTCGACGGAACCACCAAAATTTAACAACAAAGACGGTATCACTCAGTCATCCAATAGAAGTGATTTTTTTCTTTTTTTAACTCAAAGTCCAGCGTAGAGTCCAGTCCAAACAGGTTGGTGTTGGACGGAGTTTGTCCCGTCATCTAACCGAGGCCTTGGTCCTGGCTTTCTGTGTGCCTGCGGCTGGTGCGCTTTCGCTGCTGCTGCTGTTTGGGGTTGACTTGTTCCCGATAGGACTGACAGTACTGGTTAATCAGTCTAATCTCAGGTGGGACGGGGGTGGAGGAAAGAGGTGACTGTGAGTAAGGCCCCGCCTGGCGGGTTTTTGGCTCTTCGTCCTCGTCCCGAGCCGTAAGAGCTAAAACGATGTCTCGATCCAGGATGCGCAGAGCCACTCGGGCGACGGTGTGTTTAAAGTTGTTCTCAGTGGCGAGGCAGTGGTAGAGCCCTGCGTCTGATTGGTTGAGAGACTTGAGAAGGATGCCGTGGTTGGTCTTCAGAAGTCCTCCAGAACGATTCAGCTGCAGGTAAAAGAATCAATAAAATTAAAAAAGAGAGAGAACAGCTGCTTGTATCATAAGTAGTAATAGCAACTTGTTTCTACCCTAAACAACCAGGTACTACGATCCTTTACTTCAATAAAACTACAGTGGACGAGCTGCTGGGCACGTTCTCGTGAAATAGAGAATCCAAACGCTTTTATGCACAAAACATTTTGGTATCATACATGCATCTCACTGAATCTCACTATTTGTTGCTAGTTGCTTGACCGTGCACCTCCGCTGGTGTCTGGAACCAGGCTGCTCTGGTGTTCACACACATATCTGGCTCATCTGTTCTGTTACAGTGTCACAGTGGATCTGCTCTACAAGTATAACTTGATTTGTTTCAGTGTTTTGTTCTCTGGTTCTTTTGTGGCTGAATCTTAATTTTCTTTTACCCTAATATATTTTATTTTTTTATTTAACCTTTATTTCACCAGGAAAGTCCCATGGAGGTAAAAAACCTCTTTCTCAAGGGAGTCCTGGCCAAGAGGCAGCAAAAGTTACAGGCAATTTACATATTACCAATTATACAAAACAAATAATTAAAAACAATTACAACTAAAAGAGGACATCTCAAAATCTCTCACTCTGGACTTAAAACCGTTTAAAGAAATAAGTTGCGATAGTTTCCAGTCTCTCTGCAAAGAGTTCCAAGTAGATGGAGCGGAATAGACAAAGGCCCTTTTTCCCAGTTCTGTACGGGCAAATGGAACAGAGAGCATCAAGTGTTCATTTGATCGCAAAGAATAAGAATCAACACATTTCTGTTTGATTAAGTCACAGATATAGGATGGCAGCAGGCCATCCTATATCCTATTTGCATTATTATGTAATTTCTGATTATCTGTTATCAATACCAAACACTGCTACCCATGTTTATAGTCCAAATGACCACCAACAGATAAATACACACAACGCTTATATGCACAAAACTGCTGGGCACCGAGTTTGTGCATATAACCATCATCCACTGTGACAATTATCAAATATAAGTATACTGTTGTTAGAATGCATCTTTTTTTTTTTGTAGAACTGATGTCAAACACAAATAAACATTAACAGTGCTCCTTTTAATTGATTCTAACCTTCAGACTTGGATTGTTTAGAACCCGAGTCTCACGCTTACGTGCAGTGGACAGCTTCAACAACAGCTCTAGTACTAGAAATGTACAAATATGTTTTCCTCCAGAAATCAGAAAGCATGATGTTTATCTGTAGCCAAGTTTGAAACTTTTATTAGAAAAATGTATCAAATATAAAATAGTTTGGTAGTTCTCACCACTTTCCTCTTTCCGTCCCTCTGGAAAAGCCACTTGACGGTGGCCTGAGGGGAACGAGGCTGACACTCCAGGAAGGTGCTGCTGCCCTCCACCCCAAACTGCACAGTCTCTCTCAGCCGTTTCTCTACTGCACATACAGACGGAAAAGAAAATGGTGAAAAAAGATTTAAAATTACAAAAAGTTTAACATATATGACAAATTAACTCCTTACCTTTGGCATTAAAGCCTCTACACTGTCTGAGTGGATCACCGTGTTTAACATCCTGTCTTCTGCTCCTCCTGAGAATAAAGAAAATCAACATTTATCTTTCAGTATTACTGACACGCCTTCTAGTTTAGAACGTGTGAATGCTGAGATGAGACACGCCCCTCACCGTTTGGTTGACGGGGTGAAAGCAGAGCAGCTCTCGCCATCCCAAGCGCAGTAGGGGTCCCGTGCCAGGCAGCAGTCGGAGCAGGCCCTGCCGTACACGCCACAGCGGTGCAGCGACACCTGCGTCAGGCCGGCGTCTGATGACACGTACAGCTGTTGCTGGGGTAACAGAAACAAAACAAGGTCAATCCAAAAAGGTTTTGGATCGGTTCCAGGTCTAAAATGACCATTATGAAATTCTTATAAATATATACTTACTCTTTTTGAAGAAATCTTCATAGTTTTAACCGGTACTCTGGTCTGTAATTCAATCCCAAGGATTATTGAAGCTTTTATGACAGAGATCATCGTGTTTTAGTGTAATCAGACACATACCCGAAAAACTTCCACTTCCTCCAAGGTCAGTTCCTCCATGTTTGTTGGGTCTTTCGGCAAAACAATTACTTTTTGCACAGTTCCTCGATCTGAAAGTGCGATAAATATCATTCAAGAAAAGACATTTTCTCGTTTAAGACTCACAGCTTTCACCCAGCCTTCTCACCTGTGCCCAGAAAGAGCACCTCATAGCGCCCATCCACAGCATCCACCTGATCCACCACTAAGGCAGTGTAGCGATAGTCCACGCCGGTTCGAACCACCAGGGGGCGGCGGTGGATAGGATAAACTGGATGAAACATGAGGGGATGGGCTCTGATGAAATTCACCGCCTCGTCTGAGAAGTTCTTGGAAGACTGGATGCCAGGAGTGAAAGTTCCTCCTGGACACTGAAGAGCAAGAACAAGTAAAAGTGTAACTTCTCATGTTGGTTGACGTATTAAGTTATTTTATGACTGTATCTTACAGAAGGTGATATCATTAAAACCTACTGTTCCGGGCCGTGGATAGGGAATTTTGCCATTATATTCCGTCCATTGGTAGTTATGGCCGTGTTTATGGGCAAATGGTCCGTTGAAGACGTTACGGATGTCAGCCATGGAATAAACACAGACTGCAGAGCCCTTGAACACAGAGCTTGAGCAAAAACAAGTTATTAAGTAGGAGGAAGAGGCATTGCATCCAGCCAACAAAAAGAAAAGAATAAATTGCCCACAAAAATGTGGCGCTAGTTGAGATATGAATTCATTAAATTAAAATGACTCACCCTGCTGTGGTGAAGAGAGCGTACACCATGGGGTTTCGTTCATCTTGCGTTGGCTGAATAAAAACGTCTCCTGCACAAAAAAGACGTGCAAGCGATTAAAATTACAGTCAATAAAAGTAAGTTAAAGATGCATTAAAATCACATTTCTTATGACTTTACGTAGTTCATCAAACGGCGTCTCGACGCCGTCGCTTCCGATCACCGAGCAGATGAGACGAGCCTTCAGGAACGTCGTCCAGCGGTTAACCAGAGATTTCTGCCCTCCTTCGTCATTCTGCAGGCAAATAAACCTGGTTACAGCTGAACACGTGCTTCATGTGCGTTGTTGATTTCACTGTTTCAGCTCACCAGACACACTCTTCCCACCCTGGCTAAAACCGTGGGACTCGCCCCTCCAGTGGTGTCTAGACTCTTCTCTCGGAAGAAGAAGTAAAGTTTGTCGTCGTTCTTTTCTGCACTGTCAGGAATCTGCTGGATCTGAATAAACACAGGCTCTGGGGGATAAAAACAGATCAGCAGAGGGAGGATTGAAACAAGTGGTTGTCAGATAAAATGAGAGGATCCATAACCTGTAATCATCAGAGTTTTCCTGGTCACGCCCACACTTACTCACCGTTCAGCCACCTGGAGTCGTACTGCTCCGTCCTGATAGCTGCCCTCCCTCCCATAGTCCTAAACAGAGCAGCATCTGTGCTCATGAAGTCAATATGTACACCTGCATATAGGTTACCATCTGCAACAGTAAAAATTATAGAGCAGGTTCAATGTTTCAACTGAGAGCTCAGAGTTTATCTGTGTGTGTTTCTGCACGTCTTACTGATCAGAACTGCAACGTTTTCCTGTTTTGGATCATAGGAACATTTTCCCTTCCCTGAATCCACAAACCCTGGAACCAGCCTAAACAAGTAGTCCTGCAGAAGCAGATCAGACAGAGAGGACGTATAAAAATAGACTCTTCTCTAAGATGAAACAAGGGACCAAAGAAAAATCATAAACAAATCAGTGTCCCAGTTTGCAGTCCTGAAATCTGCAGCTGGGCAGATGCTTTTCCAGGTTTATATACAGCTGGGGGAGGTTAGCTGGAAATCCCACATGGGGAGAAGTAAATGTCCTGCTCACCTCTGCCCTCCAGCCTCTGTTGATGAATGTGCAGACGGGCTGGTACGCCCCGGTTCCACAGGTGTAGATGTGGGTGCGGTTCCACGGCTCAATCAAACGCACAAAGTTGGCACATTCACCCTGGACAAAAGGAGCAGACAAAGAAGCATTCAAACACTGCAGGTCCGTCTGGGACGTTTATTTTTTTGAAGACGTCAGAACAAGATCCCACCTGTTTACCCTTTCCTGTCATCTGACATTCTCCTTTTCTCTTGGCAGAGGCGGGCCAGTGGATCTGCATCGGTCAAAACAAACAGCCAAAAACAGTCAACCGCTACAGATCGCTCTACGAAAAGATTTACCACCACAATGGATTTAAACAGCACGCACTATGAGTGGCTCCTTGTTGACGTTGTGCATGTCCAGAGCCACCAGGTACTCCCGGCTGCCCAGGTACAGACGGCCTTGATCCTGATCCATCAGGAGGATTCGATAGTCGCTGGTGTTGAAGGAGAAACTGAAGGGTCGAGCTGCTTTCGTGTCCATGAGTTCTGAGTGGAAAGTGTGAAAAGTTTTGTTTAAAAGAAAAAAAAAAGAACATCTGGACCATATGGACGGGCGGCAGCAGGCAGAACAAAAACACAACCTCTTAAAAAACTGCTCTTATTATTCCCTTTCTCCCTTTAACATGTTTTATTACTGACTTGGGTGAATTTATGGTCTTGGAAACAACACGCTTCTCACAAAGTTTTTTATATATATATATTTTGAAAAATGTGCCACTTATTATAACTCGACACACAGCATGTTAAAGAGCAGATTCGCTTTTAAGATCTCAATATTTAATGTGTACTGATGTCTGATTGAGTTTACGCCACCGCATGCCCCGTGGAGTCGGACCAGAAGCCAGTTCTCTAAGGAAACACGGTCAGTGGAGCTCACTGCAACTTCTTAACATCAGGTTTGTGTTCAGCAGAGCGGAACCTGTTAAGACATGCCGCAGTGGAAAAATGTTTCTCTTGCCCCCTTTTAGTTTTTGTTCTCTTGAAAGCATCGATTGAACCATTTTCAGCTGCTGCAAGACAAACGGCCTCGTGTTGAACTTCTCCAACAATTCACCAATTCTCTCGTTACACACCCACACATCTGTGGCATTGACCACCATATGTGCACACGGGAGACACGTTCAAGACTTAAAGAGGCCATTTCATACACATTTCAGGACTTTGTGGTTATTTCTTAAGTATCAACCTGTAATATGAAACATTTTATATCTAAAAAACGTCAGGAAACACTGATTAACAGACCTTTCAATCTGTCGGCATGAAAATTCGGGTGGTTCCGGCTCCTTCCGTCAGGCTTCATCAGCAGCTCGTTCATATTCATTATTCGAATTTGCTGGACTCTGATTGGCTAACAAATTAGCCTATGAGAGCAAATAATACTGTTTCCAGCCCCGCTGTGCATGGCAACGTCAGACGTCGTGTCTTCCTGTTTGCTACATTATGCTAACAGCTTTTAGCCAGCAGCATGCTAGGCGTGGTTTCAACTGCGGGAGCTGATGAATACTAACGAACAAATGAGTTGTGATGAAACAGATACAGGTTGTTCAAACTCGGGTTTTATCACCACCTGCGTAGTTTGAGAGATTAAAACTGAAAGAGAAGTTGTTGACCTGTTTTCACCCACTATGAAGGTAAGAACATCTGTGGAGCTAAAATGTTCAACAGAAACCTCAGAAAAACTGTTTTTAATGGAAGGACCTCTTTAAACAATGACGAACATTCTCAGAGACCCCCAGAACATTCTTTGAGGGATTCAAGAGGAAGTGCAATCTTTATTTACATCAAAGCATGTTTCTTCTGAGTCACGCATTAACAGGATGTAGTCAAGGTGCCACTAAAATAAGCTATCTGCAATCGGATCTCCGGACGACGCGGGATGGAGTCTCAGTGGAGGAACGGGCTCCGGCTCTGTTCCCAGGAGGTAAACACAGGATAACAAACCCCTGGCCCAGTTCCACTGGGCCAAAGTGGATTCACTGAACAGACTAAATGTAGAAACAGCACACACTCTTAATACATGTGTCCATACTCCAAAAATAGCCAACAATGTCCTGCCATCATCTGGTAAACATTCAGCAAACACTTCTCCTCAGACCACATTCTGACACTGAGAGGGAAACGAGTCCGGTTCAAAGCCACGACCAGCTCTCATTGTCACTAATGACTGCAGCCACTTAGTCCAAGAAACTTGTGACAGCACTGTGAGGTATGAGATTCTTCAGTTACACGCCACATTTTGCTTTCTAGCAACGCTGATATATTCCATTTCATGAGCCTGATCCCTTTGAAGTGTCTTTAATTGACCCAAGTTCCCACAAAACTATGAGATCTGTCCTCTGTGGGCCTTGTGTACCTCCAGGGTGTCACTCACAGCCCAGCTCAATCATTCAGGAGAGTCACATGTCCTCCAGCCGCCCCGAAACCTCCTCCACAGGCGCCTCAGGGAACAAAGAGACCCGCTGTCACAAACAATGAACAATAAATCCTTGGAGTGGCAGAAAACAGTTGGGGGACTAAATCCAACTTCTCTCCTTTTTTTTTTTTTTGTTCGGGACTGGGGGGAAGGGTGACGGCTTTATCAGTAAAACCTGAAAGAAGATCTAAAAAAAAAACATCACAGCTGCTTTGGACCAGCAATCATACATGAATCTTTGTTTCCTTTTAGTTTATGGAGCTTCGTACAGATGTGAATGCCTCCGACTGAGAGGGAACAGTTCAAGACTAAACATGTGCAATTGGTGCTGCTTTATGCTCCAAAAAACATACTGGTAAGCTGTTTACCGAGAGGGAATTAGTGCTAAAGGTCACTTTAAAAATCCACAGCAGTTCCTGTCTCAAGACTCAAATGGATCTATCTCTGTCAACATCATGTAGACAGCTGCTGTCACTCTTACGAAATCAGATGTACGCTGCAAGTAGTTATCAACCGCAGATCTCATGAGTAGCTTTAATACGCTTCAGATGCTCTCTCACATGTACAGAATCATAAATGTTAATCACTGAGTCGCTTCAACAAGATAAGACACCGAACGTTGTTGAAACCTGAAGTGTGACCCAACTCAGCTGCACATGAAAGAGCTCAAGAATGTTATCAATCTGATCCACACCTCTCATTTTCTCACCCGCGTTCATAGCTGAGGTGTCAGGCGTGTGGTTTTTTTGTTTTTGCGAGCATCCGTATGCTGAGATGACACCGTGCGTAGAAATAACTGTAATCATCTTTCATTGTTTTGATCAAACGTGTCATCCTCAGATTTGTGAGGAAAAGCTCTGCCATTTGAGCTAATTAGCATAGAGAGCAGACTACATGGGAAAATCCCAAATACTAACAAAGAAAAAAGCTTTCTCATCATCGTGGATTTATCCCTGAAGGCCAAATCTAAAATATGATGTTGCTCCTGTGATCAGGTTTCAGGTGTTTCCTTCATGTGTCAGAATGTCAGACATCAAAACAAAGAAGATCCGACAGGTCGCGCCAACAGTGCGTGTGGATTTTAGGGTGTGGAGGGAAACTTTTGTTGAAGGGCACTAAGAGTAAACCGCCACACGTAACATCCACCTTTTGTTTTCAGTGTTGCTCTATTTGACGTGTGGCAGGAAGTACGTTCTTTACATATGTACCAAAAGGAAACTAAAGTGCTGGCGTGGATGAATGCATCTGAGTGTGTGTGTGTGCACTGGGGACTTAACTACACAAAACCACACAAATACACAGTGATGATGATAATCTGAATCTCTAAGAGGAGTTTCACTCTTGACATGTATGAACTCACCTTTGAAGGAGAGGAAAACCCGCGGTGCGAACTGCTGCAAGCCCCAGCATCTGTAAACACAGACGGCCAACAGGAGGAGTCGGACTCCAGATGCTGTCATGGTAACAGTCATGCAGGTAGCCCACATAGATCTAAATCTGGACAAAAGAAGAAAGACGAATGAGCGTTATTATAGAGTGCCCCATGAGAGAAAAGGAGACAGAAAAAGAAGGAAGGACAGGCAAAAAAAAATAAAAAATCCTCTCTGATCTCAATGATCAGACGTTTGGCCTGCAGCCTTCTCAGACGAGACGTATAGTTTGGCAGGAGAGAAAAACATCCAAATCTTCACACCTGCTCATGGAAAATATGACAGCCTTATTATTTATTTAGAGCGTAAACGTGGTGAGGTGTGTGTGCTAGGACTGTATAATGTTGTTATCCAAGCACGGCCTCTTGAAAAGAATCAATTAGATGAGATTAAAATCTTCTGTCCTTCAACTCGGACTAATTCTTAAACACACAACACTTACTTCCCCGTGAATTTTACTCACGTTCTTTAAAGAAACCTGTTCAAAAAAAAAAAAAAAGGAGATAATGAACATGCCAATCAGTGATTCCCCCTCTGGCTCTTCTTCACTCTTTCAACAAAGGCCCGTCGACACACTCTGAGGAGTTGGAGAGTGAAAAGACGTGACAGTTCAAAGAAACAGGTAACCCTGGCTGAAACAAATCCTGACAGTTTCGGGGTGTTTTGAAACTTAGCCCAACTGTTAGACCCTTAACTCAAACATTCATTATGCATCTGCACTTTGCAGGAGAGGATCCCATATAAATTATGAATACTAAAAGCTGAGTCCATAACATCCATTAAATTGTCTCCCTGAAGGTGTGCTTCTGCTCGGGCTATAAACCACCCCACGGGCTTTTCCTCTCCCCCGTGACATCCGAGAGGCGTCGGCCTCCTGTGCAACATGGCACACGCCTGGTTATGAGGAGTTGTGGTAGTAAAAAGAAAGAAAAAGTAAGTGATTTCACAAAATCTGGGTGTGACACATAATTAGAAAAACGTGTTCCTGTGAAAAATCTGAACATTCTGATGAAATGTGGGAAATCTGAAACAGAGGCCACACTGGCAACACCTTCAACAACCTTTCTGGCATCATCATCATCACATCAACATCCCAATCTGCTCCCCTGTGGGGTGCTATGGGGTGCATGCAACACCCGCCCCCCTCCATCAGACATTTTACAGTAGCCTAACAGCAAATAGCACATAATATGAACATAAAATCAGGGGGCAGGAATGCTTAATAAATGTAAAAACCCCTTAAATATCATTTAAAAATCTGATTTATTAAGTCACTATTTATATACATATAAAAAGACTATATTTAAGATTGAAATATTTACTTTTACATCATCTTCTTTTCATCCTACATGATTATCATCTGATTTCTGCAAACCAGATGGTGCTGAGCCTCAGCTGCTCGGATCTGTGATGACCTGACCTGCTGGTTTATTTGTACAGCAGTTCTCTTGGTTTTGCGCGCTGGGTGGGAGCTGCAGGAAAAGATTCGAGCTCCACCGTGATAATAAATGGGTTCCTTTAAAATAATTACAGAATTTCCTTCAGATGTATTTTTTGAAGCGGTGGAGTGCGCACTTACCTGTGAACTCACACATCCAGAAATAGGAACCGAACGAATGCGCACCCTCCGGCACGTTGCGATACAGAGTAACCAAAGGCGAGTTAAGAGTTAAACCCGAGGTGAGTTAAATGTCCTACCTTGGAGTTTTGCCTTTCTATTCAGCTGCTGTGTCTCTAAAAAAGAGCCAGAAACTTGCGGGATGTTACCGCTGCATTCCCTCTCCGCGCTTTTGCGCCTCGTCGGAGCTGGACTGGAAAATCTCCCAGCAGATCTGCGCAGGAATAAAACAGTCCGATAGGTTTGTAAATTCCTTCTGAGATGGAAAAAAAAAGAAGTCTAATCAGTCGCTTTTAAAGCGAGAACATTCCTTTAAAAAGGAGAAATAAAAAAACAAATAAAACAAAATGACATTAAATTCCCGAACGCTTGTTCCACAGTTTCCAAAAGTTTAAAGTCGGGTGTCCATCAACCTTCACCGTGATGTGATCAAGATGTTGGTCCAGTGATCCGTTAAAGGGACTTTGATCTGTGTCTGAATGAGAACCAAGAGACCAGGTGCAGGTGTTGGGAGAGTGATCTGCCCTGCTGTCCTCTCCCTTCTGTTCTGCCCCCACCCAGCCTTCCCTCTCCTGTTGGCCCACAGCAGCATTGGACCAAACCTCTCAGTACACCATATGGGTATGATTAACCCTGTCAGTGCTGGTGCACTTTAACACACTGTGTTCTGCTGAGAGGTGGAATCTAGATGAGGTTAGTTGTTTTCCTTTTGGCACAGCTCGAGCTGAATAACGCTGCTGCACGTCACTGAAGAGAAAACACACACTTTTATTTTAATAAATGTTTTTCTTGGGCACTTTTAGGGAAATTCACTGTGAAAGGAAGAGAAATGGGGCCCGCTAGGACTGTGTCACCACTGCTCTTCAGCTCCATGAGAGAGTAAGGTCAGCCGAAAAAGATTCCAGGGATTCCTTCCTGGCTGGCACTAGTGCTCATGACAACAGTGACAAAGCAACCAAAAGACGGGGGGGGGGGGCAACTGGATGTAAAGGACACCCATCCTGTTAACGGAGCCTCGGATTTGAAATTGAACCTGCTTTTTGAGCACCTCTCATGGCTTTGTTGGAGAGCTGTGATGGAGCCAGAGAAGACACAGAAGCAGTGGGTGAGTGTATTCAGAGCAGCCGTCCTGCAGGACAGTAAAAAGATCAAATAAACACAGGAAGAGATGAAGTGTGTGTGTGTGAAGTTCAAACAGGGCTGACTGAGCTCAGAAAGCTTTAGTTATCACTTACTGAACTTATCTTTTAATGGGAATGCTTGAGTTTGAATTATTTTCTCACTATCAGAGCGTGTAACTCGTATCTGAAGTTGGGTGTCAGCCAGATATGATGTGTGGACCTGGAGGGGGTGTTTGTTTCCCGCCCTACAGGAGGCATCCCTCTGCTTCCAGCTCAGGAAGTGAGTCATGACTCTATGTGCCCATGCAGCACAAGTTTCCGTCTGTTCTGAACTTTAGCCATGAACACAAGAACACTGACCTGCTCTCCCCCGTTAACATCATCTGTGTGTTCACTGCATCATCATCACCTATCCTTATCTCACCAGCATGCACACACTCCTGCCTCGACATGCTTCTCATTCCCCACAAAGGTATTTCAGCTCCGGATACGTGAACGTCAGAGCGAGGACGTGAGAGCAGGAGAGGTCCTCCAGCATGATGGATGGAGTTTGGATCATGGAGACAATAAAACAGCAACACTGAATGAGTTTCTGCTGGACAGGAAGGTGTTGGTTCTGTAGGCTAAATTCTGCTCTTAGATTCAGATCAAACACTGGAATTCTTGGAGTTTCACGCACTGCTGATCTCTCTATTGATGGACTAAAGAGATCCTGCAGCTGCCTGGAGCATCACTAATCCAACTGAGAGTAAATGATGTGCAAGACATAAAAAAAAAAAACGCACAACAATAACCACCATTACAACTTTTAATTATCAGCCTACCGGAGAGGAAAGAATGTAAACATCAAAGCGTAATGACAAGAGAACAGGTGCTGCGTGTCGTCCACGCACGTCACACATCGCTGATTATCAAAGGAGAGCAACTATGGAAAACATTTTTGACATGAAGGGCGCATACATGACACACATTCCAGTTCCAGCCAGCTCACCTCGCACTGAATCGCGAGTGAGGTGACTGCAGCAGAACGCTGTAGAGGCGCGCAGGCTTTCCAAGAGACAGAGTTCTGTCTGCAGCCGTCCAACACGCCACGTGTCCGCGGGGCCAGCCAGCCAGCCACCATCTGCCTCCAAGACAAGACTGGCACTCTCCCTCAGCTGGGAGGATGAACAGCTGTTGAAGAAGTTCTCCTGCAAAATAACAAGGAGTGTGTGTTTGGAGGGAAAGGCAGGCTTACTTACAGAAAACGTTTGTGTTAGCAGGTAAATCTGTCAGCAGTCCTTCAAAAGGTGACGGTAATAGCTGGTTAATGGTTAAGTGTTGCTTTGGAACGTCAGTCCAAAGTGGTATTTGTTTTAATAGAAGATTGCTGCCCCATCTTAACCCCTTTGACACACAGTGTTTGTGCTCAGAGAATTAGTGAAAAATCTGCAAGGCTGGACAAGTGAGAACGAAGCGACTGAGTCCCTCTGAGATGTCGTACGCCAACATACATGTATGCAGTGTGTGTGTGTGTGCACGCAAACAGGAGCACAAACACACATGCACTTGCTGTGCTGTTTGAATTTAGATTGAATTCTCTTATCTCTGCTCACGCCTTCGCTCCCTCTGCACACATCCTTCAGACTCCAGGTGAATTTCAATGTCAAAGATGCTAAGGTAACGCAGGCGCCGCAATCTGTTCGCTCTGTCAAGTGTGTGTGCGCGCGTGTGTTGGTGTGAACGGGTCTGTCTACAGTATGTGCAGTGATTGCTGTGGTGGTGGTGGTGGTGGTGGGGGGGGGGTTAGGCCTATTCATCTGTCTGGTGTGATCATGGCTCTCTGTTACTGTGCCCAGGCGTGAGCGTGCTCTCTGTGATCTCCCAGATAAGAGTCATCCATCTGCCGTGTGGATCTGTCAGGGCCGGGGCAGCTCCTCTTATCGCTGCACTCATCCGTTTTCCTCAATCATACTCACTTTGTTCCCTTTCCTTACTCTTTACCCCCCCCCCCCC